>CAIGQW010054354.1:4719385-4731614 GCA_903798125.1 Danio choprae
TGTGTGTGTGTGTGTGTGTGTGTGTGTGTGTGTGTGTGTGTGTGTGTAATTAGGTGTGCGGCCTGACTCGCGGAACACGGAGGCATGACAAACGAAAGATTCGGTAATCGTGCTCGACGTGGTTTGTTTAGATTTTTTTTCTCCAGCGAATCACGTACTTACAAACACACTCGTTTCATACACAACAACATGATCAGCGACAATAAACGCAGGAAAAATGCAGTGTTTTCCCTCACTTTTCTGAAGCACACACAGACGTTATATAAGAGATACATGGGTCATTCGATTACCGTCGGCTTTGAGTCAGTCCGAGGAGTCGCGAATCTTCTGAGTGATTTAAATGATTCAGGTGAAGAGTTCCGTTCAGAAAGCGATTCCCTAATGATGGACAACCAGCTATAACTATAGCACACCCTCTTCCCGAGAAGGAGAAAAAGAATGAATGAAGGAATGAATGAAAGGGAGAGAAGAACGGTTGTCCATTTGGTTTGTCGTACTTGTCCTCCCTCGATGATTGGTCTTAGAGTCTGGATGTGAGCGAGTGCTTCAGGAGGAAGTGTGTTTGCATGTGTGTGTCTGTGTGTGTGTGAGATGTGTTTTTACTCCCAGCGAAGGGTGATGAGCAGCAGAATGGCAAGTAGGACTTGAGGGACGCCGCAGGTGGAGGCTGAGCTGTGGACTCTTCCGGCCTCAGAGCCCAGGTTAGTGACTGTCGCCTTGTCCGAGAACGGAGGGATGACGTTGAAGCCTCCTCCACCGGCTTGGTTTTCTTCTTCCTCCCCATCCTCCTCCTCCTCCTCTTCTTGCTCTTCTTCTTCTTCTTCTTCTTCTTCGCTTACTTCAACCTTTTGGGAAAAGAAAAGAGAGAAAATAAATTTGTATTCTTTTTGTTTGCGATGAAATGAGCAGCTTATTCTTTTTAAACCGGCCTTGTTTCTTTTGCCATTTATGTTTTTCCATTGGTGAAGTCCTTGTGAAAGAGCCTTGAACCAAACCAAGCAACTACAAGGTGAATCTCATCATTTCAATTGTTTTGTTGTTGGTCATAAAAATAAAAAAAAACAAAGACTGGAATGGTTTGCACTTTGTATTACATTGTGTGTACATTCCCTTAAAGTGTATTTAACTAAGAGGCCGTTAACACAACATTTTCAGCTAAAAACAGGAAACTTCTATGTGTGTTCCTTTACTCTTTTTAAGGATTAAGATTTATTTGATTTCTGCACAGCAATCCCTATACGTCAATACAAAATTCATTCATTTTCCTTCAGCCTAGGTCACTTATTTATCAGGGGCCGCCACAGCGGAATGAACCGCCGTCAATACAAAATAGCAAAAATAAAATGAGAAATTAAATACAAAATTACGCAAATAAACAAACATACGCAAATATTTCCACATTAAGCCATTCATACGCTACCAGCATCCTCACATCAAAGTCACATCAAAATGGTTAAAAAGCACAACAATGATTTTGTGACAGAAAACACATAAATCTGAAAACGGATTTGGCAGTGGAAGGTTTTGCCACCATTGACATGCCCGTGTAAACACCCAAAACCAGAGAGTCTATGAAAACAATGATGTCATGCATGTGCATTGTATGTGTTTAGGAAAATACAATCTCACTCCAATTTGTAACTTTTTGATTTAATGGTTAATTCATGGGCAGCACGGTGGCGCAGTGGGTAGCACTCTCGCCTCACAGCAAGAAGGTCACTGGTTCGAGCCTCGTCTGGGTCAGTTGGCATTTCTGTGTGGAGTTTGCATGTTCTCCCTGTGTTTGCATGAGTTTCCTCCGGGTGCTCCAGTTTCCCCCACAAGTCCAAAGACATGCACTATAGGTGATTTGGGTAAGCTAAATTGTCCGTAGTGTATGTGTGTGAATGGAAGTGTGTGGGTGGTTCCCAGAGATGGGTTGCAGCTGGAAGGGCATCCGCTGCGTCTAACATATGCTGGATAAGTTGGCGGTTCATTCCACTGTGGCGACCCCAGATGAATAAAGGGACTAAGCTGAAAAGAAAATGAATGAATGAATGAATGGTTAATTCATTTTAGATTGTATGATCTCTTTCATCCATTTTAGTACAAATTGTTCATCGCCCAATGAGGGGTAGGTTTAGAGATGGGGTTTGGGGACAATCCTGCTTTTAAAAATCATACATTTTCATACGGATGAAATTGTATGAATTTGTACTAATTAGCCACTTTTTTGACAAATACGTAAAATAGTTACGTTTCCTTGTAAGAAACACAACAATGGCGGAGTATGACGTAAGAGCTTGCGACGACATGATGACGTGCGCGGGTGTTGTAGATATGTCCCATTTCTTAGGGGAAAATTTGAAGCCCTTCCACTTCACACTCTTTTTCAAGGGGTAAGGGCTAGGGGTAAAAATAGAATTGCTTATTATTATTATTATTATTATTATTTATGTCTCATAAGAGGTCATTTTGTTTATCTCTGAAAACAATAAAAAGTTGATCACAAAAAAAATATATAGAATGGGATTTGGGTCTTTATTTTATTTTAGATTAGATTGCTCAACTGGTTAGTATAGTTTCCAAGTCACACAAAAAAATCATGACTTTTTGATTCGCATAAAGGAGTATATTCAATAAAGGTTTTTCCATTGTAGTTTATGTGCATATCTTAATGGCCTATAAAAATAAAGTACACATTTTTTGTGCAAATTGTTAGAATTTATGCACATCTTGGAGTTTCCATTTAGCATTTTTTTCATCCTAAAATGTGCACCAAAGGAAATATTTGGTGTACAAAGAAAATACACTTAATAAATGCAAAAAATAAATAAATCAAAAATCAAAACACGTCACTACCATTACATTTTGTCATCATTATCATTGCTAAATTTGTTGCCTCATTTCTGGATGCAACTGTGCTTTTATAGCATTTCCTTTCCTTCGATCCAGCAAATGTTTCAGGCAGCGGATGCGCTTCCAGCTGCAACCCAGTACTGGGAAACATCCATACACTCTCATTTACACACATACACTATGGCCAATTTAGTTTATTCAATTCACCTATAGCGCATGTCTTTGGACTTGTGGGGGAAACCAGAGCACCCGGAGGAAACCCACGCCAACACGGGGAAACATGCAAACTCCACACAGAAATGCCAACTGGCCCAGCCGGGACTCGAACCAGTGGCCCCCTTGCTGTGAGGCGACAGTGCTAACCACTGAGCCACCGTGTCGGCCCTGCTTTTATAGCAATTAAATTTAAATATCTCTTCAATCGTGTTTTACATTTGATTTCCATAATTATTGTAAATTCTGACTGCTTAACTGACTATATTCTGATTATAATCCGTTATAAACCAACAACTTATATTCCACCAGACGTTTCCCAGTATCTACCATGCTCATGGACAATTTGTGGTCTGTCCAATGGCAGTTAAAGCCAGCGTTAAGTAAAATTATTAAATAGTATGACTATTCTTAATTATTATTTCTTTAATACAAAGTAAACCGACATACAAAGGCAATGTAAATAAAAAACAATAAGATTAATGCTTCATAAGAATCATCTGTGCCTTTAGTCAAATGCGTTATGAGGCGAGAAATAAATAAATCACCTGGGAAAGCGTTTCAGAGAAGCAGGAAGGTGTCAGGGTGAGGGACGGAGAGATTGTGAGCGAGAGGGATTAAGAAGGAACGATAAAAGAAGGAGAAAAAGAGAAAGAGAGTTAGTGCGACAGACAGACAGATGGGTGCGAATACATTAATATTAATGAAGTTTGACTGATGCACTGCTGCTTGCAAACACCTTTAGCTAATCCGTTCAGAAGGAAAGCAAAAGAGAGAGAGAAAGTGAGAAGCACATCAAGAGAGACAGATCAGGAAAGACAGGGACATTTGGAGAGGAGAGATTTGCTGGAGAACACAAGTGAGGAAGGGAGAGAGAGAGAGAGAGAGAGAGAGAGTCTAGGAAAGAAAGAAATGACGGCAGAAACTGAATTGAATCCTTTTTGTCTGCGGGCCCAGATTATCTCTAAGCTGAATGCTGTGGTCTGTGTGTTCAGAGAACAGAGGATGTGAACGCGGTCCAAAGGGAGGACACACCAACACAAAAGACTCACAGATCAGAGCAGCGTTTCTTGATAATGTCTGTACGCCTATGGACGCCAAGGGATTATTTGCTTCTCTTTTATGTGTGCTGCAAAATATACAATCATAGTCAAGTAAGCGTCGCTATCGTGGACGCAGTCGTTCCCTGAAGCGCAAAAAAAAAAAACTGATCGACTATCAAGAAATTACTTCAGCTGGATATTATGCTACCGCTAATGCGCTAATGCTAATAACATGGCCAGGGGGGTCAGGGTTGAGCCGATTAGCTTTAGTGCTACACCATTATGCTGTCAAAAAAAGTTGCTTCTTCCTTGACAGCCATTCGAAAGTAGCGGGCATAATAACTTGTGGAAGCAATGTAAAAAAAAAAAGTATATTACACAAGATGATTTGTTTGGATGGTGTCACTCCCTGAAGCAACAGCATAGCTTATTTGTCTATTAGGAAATGACTTTGATACATATTACAACTGGAATAGCTTGTCAACGGGTCATGGTTTGGTAGATGCTATAAATGCACTGGGGAAAAAACAATTATAAAAATATACATTATTATTATTATTGGTTATAATAGAAGGTTATTGATTTACATAGCCCAAGTTAAAATGCAACTGATTTATTTGTTTATTTATTCGATTAAATCCTTCAATAAATTTAATTAAATATTCAAAAATTATTATTTATTTTTGTATAATTCATTCATTCATTTTCCTTCGGCTTAGTCCCTTTATTCATCAGGGGTCGCCACAGCGGAATGAACCGCCCTTCCAGCTGCAACCCAGTAGTGGGAAATGTTTTATAATTTAAATATATTTAATTATTTACTCATTTATTGCTTTTTTCATTCAATTAAACGCAAGTTGAATATTTTATACATATTTTATTAAATTGCATTTAAATTATCTATTTATTTATTTATTTATTCCTTCATTCCTATTTACAGTTTTTTTTGTTAAATTTACAAAGTAAATCACTATTTAAATTAAATGAAGTCTCATTACTACATGAATTAAATTACACTCAAGTTGCATAACTACCCACTTGCAAAAAAGCTGGTGCTAATCATTTTTTGTTGCTTATTCATTCATTCATTTTTCTTTGGCTTAGTATCTATTTCAGAGGTCGCCACATATTCCGACATATGTTTTACGTGGCGGATGCCCTTCCAGCCGCAACCCAGTACTGGGAAACACCCATAGATATTCATTCACACACACTCGTACACTATGGCCAATTTAGTTTATCCACTACACCTATAGCGCATGTCTTTGGACTGTGGGGGAAACCAGAGCACCCGGAGGAAACCCACGCCAACTGGTCCAGCCGGGGTTTGAACCAGTGACATTCTTGCTGTGAGGCAACAGTGCTAAACACTGAGCCACCGTGACGCCTTTATTGCTTATTAAAACTGTTCTATGGCTCAATCTATGGCTCAATCGCTGTAAAAATACATACGATCACTTCTTAGATACAGAATAAAACCAGTGGTAACCAAAAGATTAGGCAAAAATTAAAGATCTGATCCAGTGACGCTGCCTACTAAGTCTCATTGAGTCATTTAAAGTTTGGCGGTCGGCCATAATGAAAGAAAAATAAAGCTGACACCCTCATTCCAAAGCACAATACAATCTGACTAAAGGGAAGAGCAAATCAATATAGATTTAATTCCTTACCATGATTGTGTTCTTGGGGGCCTGTGGGTTGTGTGATTACTGCCGATTGAATTGAAGGTGGCAGTTTGATTCCTACCCCACAGTGATCTCTTTAGGTACATGTGGCATTTGTTTACCATACCAAAAACCATTACATCAAGTGAACATGTCCGTGAAATGACCATTTTCAAGTAACAGGGTCATCTTGACAAGGTCATGTGCGTAGAGGTTAGACTTTTAGGGCAAACTGTCATGACCTATTGATTGGGTTGAAGCAATGGGTAGAGCTAAAGAGAAAGAACAACCAAACCTTGCATTCATTAGTCTTGTTTCCAAATATATGCACCAGAGATGAATCAATACATTAAATGAATGAGGAACGTTAGCGAGAGTCGCACAACGCACGCAGGGAGCCAAATTAAATGCAGAAGGTAGATTTCTGAACAAGCGTTTTTGTGCTTACTGTAGCGACTGCAGGGGCGACGGCGTGTGACCGTGTGTTTCTGCAGTGACACGACCAGCCGCGCATAAACGCTGTAGTTCAGTTCTCGGATCCATCAGTATGCTCGAAGCGGCAGGACTGCAGGTTTGTTCAGGCTGTGCAGTTGTTTTCGCAAATCTCATGTATCACAGTGGTAAAATTAACCACAATTAACCACATTTGGATGTTTAATCACGACTATGGCCATAATCAGAGTAAGGTTTATTATTATTGGAGTTTGTACATGTGGGAGGTTTTAAAAATAGTTAAACTTGAATAAATTTAAGTTAGAATTGTATCTGGAGAAGCGTATAGCCCACGATAAACTGGTGGGCACCATTTCGAACAAAACAGGCTAAAGCTAAGTTTGCTTGGAGTTTCAAGGTTTTCACAATAGATTGCCGAAGCAAACTTTACAGAAATGTTTTGCTTCAGCAGAGGTATAGGATGTGTAAACTTTGAAGCAAAGGACAGAAGAAGTACAGTATGTTCTCTAAAGCAACTTAGTGCAGAGACAAGCACTAAGGTAGTTTAAATCCTCTCTGACCATTACCATTTTTGTTTAGTTATATGGGGGAATCTTCCAAGTTAACAGCAGTAAAGTATGGAGTGCCACAAAGATTTGTCTTAGCCCCTCTCCTGTTAATTAAGTGTCTTGTGAGATTACTTTTTTGCTTATTTAAATAGGGAATCGTCGATTTTACCAGACGTAATGTGCCACAAGGAGTGCCACAAGGATTTGTCCTAGGCCCCCTCGTATTAATAAAGTAACCAGTGAGAATACATTTTATTTGTTGCTATTTTTTGTAATTGTTGTTGCTGGTGTTTTTATTTGCAGGATTTTCTAAAGGTTTTAAAAATATGAATTAATTTGATTTAGTATTGTATCTGGAGAAGTGTATATGCCAGCTTGTTAGAGCAAACTTTCCAGAAATGTTTTGCTTTAGCACAGGTATAGTATGTGTATTTCAAGCTTCAAAGAAAAGAACATAAGAAGTACAGTATGTTCTTCAAACCATCTTAGGGCAGAGACGAGCATAAGGTGGTTTAAATCCTGTATGATGCAGCAGTAATGTAAGGAGTGCCACAAGGTTCTGTCCTAGGCCCTCTCCTGTTAATAAAGTGACCAGTAAGATTACAGTTGTTGTTGTTTTTTTGTTTGTTCTTATCATTGTTTTTTGTTATTCACAGTTTTTTAAAGGTTTTAAAATGTGAATTAAGTTGAGTTAGCATTGTATCTGGGGAAGTTAATATGCCACAATAAACTGGTGATTTAGAACAAAAGCAGGCTAAAACTAAGTTTGCTTGGAGTGTCAACATTTTCACATCAGCTTGTTAGAGCAAACTTTCCAGAAATGTTTTGCTTCAGCACAGGTATAGCATGTGTATTTAAAACTTCAAAGTGAAGAACATAAGAAGTACAGTATGTTCTTTAAACCATCTTAGTGCAGAGACAAGCACTAAGGTGGTTTAAATCCCGTCTGATCATTACCGTTGTGTTTATTTAAATGAAGAATCATCCAAGTTAACAGCAGTAAAGTATGGAGTGCCACAAAGATCTATCTTAGCCCCTTTCCTGTTAATAAATCGTCTTGTAAGATTACTTTTTTGCTCTTTTAAACAGAGAATTAACTATTTTAACAGCTTTAATGTAAGGAGTGCCACAAGGATCTGTCCTAGGCCCCCTCCTATTAATAAAGTAACCAGTAAGATTACAGTTGTTGTTTTATGTTTGTTGTTGTTGTTATTTTAGTTATTTTAAAGGTTTTAAAAATGCTAATTGAATTAGTATTGTATCTGGAGAAATGTATATGCCCAATAAACTGGTGATTTAGAACAAAGGTAGGCTAAAACTTGCTTGGAGTTTGTATCAGGTGTTGACAAAAGCTTGCCAAAGCAAAGTTTCCAGACATTTTTGCTTTAGCACAGTATGTGTATTTTAAACTTAAAAGTGAGGGCAATAAGACGTACAGTATGTTCTTTAAACATCTTAGTGCAAAGACAAGCACTAATGTGGTTAAAATCCTGTCTAATCATTACCATTTTTGTTTAGCTATATGGGGGAATAATCCAAGTTAACAGCATTAAAGTATGGAGTGCCACAAAGATCTGTCTTAGGCCCTCTCTTCTTAATAAAATGGCTGATGAGATTTTTTTTTCAGTTAATTTAAAAGAAATAGTTGAGATGGTTATTGACTCATAAAAAAAACTAAGTTATTTGCTGTGAGTCTTATTAGTATGATGGTTCTGTATTAGGAAATGTGTTTGCTACTCACTGCATTGGGTTCAGGCAGCAGGTTGATGTTCAGCTCATCACGCTGGACCTGAGGAGAGGGGCGTGGTGGAGGAAGGGGTGTGCCCTCTACGGGGCGAGGGGTGGAGCTTCCCATATTATCAATGGCATTACCTGTCAGGTAAAGAGATGAGTGGAGTTTCAGACTGATTTTATTTGAGATTTAAATGGAAATAAGAATTATATGGTATACAGAATACAAATAATGATCTAAAATGTAATCCCATGAAATCAGAATTAGAGTTCTGGAAAGAAGACACAATATACATTTATTTCATATTCTTGTTTTAAATTAACTAACTAAAAATATTGACAGTATTTCCTATGCCAGAGTCTTTAAAGAATTAGAAAGAGTTCATTTTATAAATGACTTGATATAATGGTGAAATACTAATTTGGAGGTCTTTAAAATTGCTTGGAAGACCGAATGTCCTGTGGAGGACAGGCTGTAAAAGCTGCCAAGGTCGAGATCCCATACCAACTAAATTACTGAAAGAGATGCTACCTGTTGCACAAGAGCCTCTTATCAATATCATTACATTATTGCTAGGCCACATCCCAAGACCCTTCATGATAATGCTTATTAAGAACTTATTAAGCCCCTCATTATAAAACACATGGCAAATTACAGACCCTATCTACCTGCTTCATACAAACTAATGATATCAGTGAAGAATTATAGTCCTATCATAGTACAGAAAGTGTACTTGTTAAAACTATAAATGACCTTCTTCTTGTATAAGTCCAAGGTATCTCAGTATCAGTTTTACTTGATCCTAGTGCTGCATCTGAAATGATTGTTCACAACATATTTGCGTCTATTACAAAATCATTCAGGGACAATCACTAAGATGGTTTAAACCTCTGACATTTTTTCATTTCGCTTATTTGATTGAGAAAATCATCAATCTTAACAGCAGTAATGTATAGACTGCCACAAGGATCTGTCCTCGGCCCTCTCCTACAAATAAAGTGACCAGTGAGATTACAGTTGTTGTTAAATTACTGTTTTTTTGGACTGTTTTTTTTAGCATCTTTAACAGCAGTATAGTTTGGGATGCCACAAGGATCTGTCTTAGGCCATGTCCTGTTATTAAAGTGGCCATCTTCAACAACAGTATGGGGTAAGGAGTGCCAGGAATCTGTCATAACCCTTTAACTTTCACTCTAAAAAGTCTTTTTTTTTTACAAATTTCTTTGGTTGAATTGCATTCCTGACACCAAATTTAGATTTTTTGTTTTAATAAGAACCTGTGGACAAAATGTCAACCAAGCAGTTATAATGTCTGTTAAAGGGTTAAGCCCTCTTCTGTCAATAAAGTGGTCAGAGGGGTCCTTTTTAATTAGAATTCTTTTTTTGTCTCATAGTCATAATTAGAATTTGTCTCATAGTTTGTATCTTTAACAGCAGAAACGTGTGGAGTACCACAACTACCTATCTTTTTCTGGTGTAGAGAACTGGTCATTCATTCATTCTTTCTTTCATTCATTCATTCATTTACTCATTCATTTAATTATTTACACATTCATTCACTCATGCATTCAACCATTCACTCACTCATTCATTCACCCATTCACTTATTCATTCATTCACCCATTCATTCACTCACTCATTCACCCATTCATTCACTTATTCACTCACCCATTCATTCTCATTCATTCACCCATTCACTTACCCATTCATTCAGTCATTCACTCACACATTCACCCATTCATTCACTTATTCGTTCACTCTCATTCATTCACTCACCTATTCCTTCTGTTATTCATTCACTCATTCATTCGAACATTCACTCATTCATTCACCCGTTCATTCAAACATTCACTCACATATTCATTCATTCACTCACTCATTTATATATTTTATTTATTAATTTTGTTTAGGAAAAGATGCTGTCACACTATGAGAAACAGATGGCAACTGACAATTTAAAAATATAAGCACAACTCCTGCTCCTGTAGGATATAACAGATATGTCAGAAAAGTGCTATACTAACACCCATTTTCTCTGACCTCTCAGATATGCAAATGAAATTCCGGTATACTCACGAAGACAAGTGTTGCTGTTGAACATGTGCAGGATGCGCAGGCAGTCCTGCCACTGGTTCCCGCTGCCTTCGCAATTACACCACTGCGACACCTCTGTACTGCTGTTACTCACGTAGTTTGGTGTCATGATGGTACCTGTGGAGGGAGGGAGGGAAAGAGAGAGAAAGACAGGATGAGAGACAGCCAGAGGAAAAGATCCCATGCCAATTACCCCGAAGCCCATCTGGGAGAATCTCCAAGCAATGTAGCCTATCCACCCCCTTCCGCTTTAATTATGTTGCCTCAGGTTGTTCTGCTAATTCAATCTAAGTGGCACACTGGGTTAAAGCAAAACCACGACATGAAGTTGAACCCCGCTCTGACCATTCCCGTTACCAATTCTCATCTCAGTCTACTCGCTCCAGCAGGACGCAGAGCGAAGTGCTCGTCATTAAAAATGTAATATTATTTAAGTACAGACTGTGCAGTGATGTATTGATTTGTGCGCTTTGTGCTCTTCATTAAGCGTGCATCCATTTTTCAAGGTCGTGCGAGGTTGGTTTCTCACCGATGAGCCCAGCGTAGGCCTTGAGGCACACGGCTCCACTATCCCGGAGACAGCCGGAGGGAGAGAGGGAAGATGGCTGACAGTTCTGCTGGAAATCAGCCAGTCTTGACCTGACAGACCAGACAAATTTGAATACATACACAGATTGATTAGAACAAAAAATGTTTGTTCAATTCTGACAGAGGAAAATCTGATTTATTGACCTTATTCTGCAAAGGTTTTTGTGATTGTTTTTGTACTTCCGATTCAGTTGCCTATGGGAGCAATGACTTAACGGCAGAATAAAACTACTTGATCTACAAACAAGTGTGTTCAAAGCTATACTTAAAAAGTAGAATATTATAATAATATAGTTTTATATTATATTTAATAATATAATAATCAGTTTGCAACATCAAGCAGCATAACAAGC
The DNA here is from genome assembly GCA_903798125.1 of Danio choprae. Classification (NCBI taxonomy): domain Eukaryota; kingdom Metazoa; phylum Chordata; class Actinopteri; order Cypriniformes; family Danionidae; genus Danio; species Danio choprae. Next base: position 4,730,912 of record CAIGQW010054354.1, read on the forward strand.
TGTTTTTTAACGTCTGAAAATCAAATAGAAGTGAATAAGACTGGAAGTCTTGAGCCAAAAAGATTCCAATGGCGGCACCCGCTTGTACGTGAAGAATAGGGTCAATTAGAGGATGCATAGGAATGATCTGAAAAGTGGGAGAAGTTATATACATTATAAACATTATAAACCTCATGAGTGTTAAGTACGTGATGCAATGTTCATCCTCTGATCATTACTGTTTACAGACAAGTTATGTTGGTGATAACCATATTAGGTTAATTGATTGAATGCTTAGTAATTTCCCTGCTAAAGGCCTGGTATTACTTATTTTTCTGCATTCTACTCTGTATGCATACAGTTTATGTACATGAGTGTGGATGGAGTTCATTGGAGGAGAGTCCTTGCCTCGGGTAGAGTTCAAGTATCTTGGGGTTTTGTAGTGAGGGAAGGATGGAACGCACCCTTAGGAAGGAAGGAAGGAAGGAAGGAAGGAAGGATGGAAGGAAGGATGGATTGATGGATGGTTGGATGGATGGATGGTTGGTTGGTTGGTTGGTTGGTTGGTTGGTTGGTTGGTTGGTTGGTTGGTTGGTAGGTAGGTACGTAGGATGGATGGATGGATGGATGGATGGATGGATGGATGGTTGGTTGGTTGGTTGGTTGGTTGGTTGGAAGGATGGATGGATGGATGGATGGATGGATGGATGGATGGATGGATGGA
>CAIGQW010054354.1:4746446-4761266 GCA_903798125.1 Danio choprae
GTCAATATCAATTTAGTAAATTCCCAGAACTGGGTTGCAGCTGGAAGGGCATCCGCTGTGTAAAACATATGCTGAATAAGTTGGCGGTTCATTCCGCTGTGGCAACCCCTGATGAATAAAGGGACTAAGCCGAAGAAAAATGAATGAATTTAGTAAATTCAACTTCCAGCCCTTTAACCCTAGAACCAAGGCAGCCATCTTGACTGTTTTTCATTCATTTATTCATTCATTTTCCTTTGGCTTAGTATTTATCAGGGGTCACCACAGCGGAATGAACCACCAAATATTCCAGCATATGTTTTACGCAGCGGATGCCCTTCCAGCTGCAAAAAATGCAAAAAAAGACTGTATTTTTAGGATAATGTAAGGGTAATCATAAAATTTTATGACAGATATTCATTCATCATTCATTTTCCTTTGGCTTAGTCCCTGATTTATCAGAGGTCGCCACAGTGGAATGAACCACCAACTATTTCAGCATATCTTTTATGCAGTCGGTGCTCTTTTAGCCACAACACAGTAATGGAAAACATCTATACACTCTCATTCACACACACACTCATATATTCATTCATTTTCATTTCGGCTTAGTCCCTTTATTAATCTGGGGTCGCCACAGCGGAATGAACCGCCAACTTATCCAGCATATGTTTTACACAGCGGATGCCCTTCCAGCTGCAACCCATCTCTGGGAAACATCCATACACACCCATTCACACTCATATACTACGGCCAAATTAGTTTATTCAATTCACTTATAGCACATGTTTTTGGACTGTGGGGGAAACTGGAGCACCCAGAAGAAACCCACGCGAACATGGGGAGAACATGCAAACTCCACACAGAAATGCCAATTGGCCCAGTCGGGACTCGAACCTGCAACCTTCTTGCTGTGAGGTGACAGTGCTAACCACTGAGCCACCGTGCCACCCACTGACAGATATTCTAAGCCTAATTCTAAAATCTCAATAAATGCTTCAAATGTAAATACGACATGACAAAAAAAATCTATTACAGTCTTATTTGGCCATTCTAGCAGTTATAGAAATCTTAAAGTTCCATTGCTAAGTTCCAATTCAACGTCCTGAGGGGTGTTGATAATTTAAATGCAACTCATTAAACAAAACTAATCACTATGCTAATGATCTAATCCGATTCAATGATTTATGCTAAGCTAAGCTAAAAATGCTCATGCCAGACCCAGAGATCGTCTGAATGGATTCAAAAACGGAGAATAGATTCAACTCTAGGAGAGTTGTAAAAATGAGCCTATTTCCAAAAACAGTGGAGTGTTGCTTTAATAAGCAAACACTCAGTGGAGCAGAGAACATGTAGAACTTTGTGAGTTGCTTTCCAATTTTGTGTAAATCTGAGTCTCTGTGGGTTATGATATATCTCCGTTTCAGGGTTTTCATCTGTTTCAATATAATCCGCCACAGTTCTAATATTTGCATTCTATACGCATACAAAACATTCTGACAGTGGCCGTGCATGAACGGAGATCAAAGTCCCTTAACTTGCCACTCAAGGGCAGAATTAATAACGTGTAAAATAATTTAAAAGAGACCTCTTCTTCTGACAGGAATTTCCCAGGCTCGATATTGCAGGAAGACAGATAACTTAAACCAGCAGAAAATTTTAATTCATCAACTAAGTCCATAGATCAAGACTTTCACTTTTGACAACAGACACTGTTGTGTTTTGTGTCCATTCTCAGCTCAATTCTGACAGACGTCATCAACTCGCCATCAGCCGAAGTCTCAGCTTGACCTGAGGGGAAACTGTGGCAAGGCTGTGTAATTTCATGGCTACGTTTGCTGTTTTTCATTAAGAAGCGACAGAAAAAAAGTCTTGCACTCCTGTAGAAGTGCGAGACATGTGTTTCCCTTTCTTGTATTTCACCCCATCCCCCTTTGTGTCTGCTTTCCGTCGCAGCGGCAGGGGCTGTAATTGTGCTAGGGCTCATTTTAAAGCGTGTGGTGATTGAGAACCTGCGGCTGTGGCCTGCAGACCCAAACGCTGGTCATGGCTACCACAAAATGGCCCCTCCGTCCACAGCGATGATCCATGCGTAAAAGACCATCTACTGCGGTGGCACAAGTTAAATGAACAAGTAAACACACTTTGATCTCAAGCGTATTCGACAAACGCTTCAATACTGTTGTGTTTGTTTGTATTTTGAAGGGATTCGTTTAATCCGGCACTGTTTTCAGTTTTTGTTTTTAAAGACTACGTGAACTAGAACAAAGACTATAAAATACACAAGACGTGTCACTCGTATAGTTTTGAATGGGAAAAAAAGTGTACCGGTCAATATGGCGAATGAAGCCCCGCCTTCTAGTACAGGATCTAATCATCGATCTATATAGACTAACGATTGTCCAGGGGAGGGGCTCAGACCAGACGTGAGTTTCTGCAGTTTTTGTGTCAAACATGAAAACTAAAGAGACAGTTGTTATTTAATTTTATTGGTGATTCATTCATTCATTCATTTTCATTTCGGCTTATTCCCTTTATTAATCTGGGGTCGCCACAGCGGAATGAACCGCCAACTTATCCAGCATATGTTTTACGCAGCGGATGCCCTTCCAGCTGCAACCCATCTCTGGGAAACATCCGTACACACCCATTCACACTCATACACTACGGACAATTTAGCTTACCCAATTCACCTGTACTGCATGTCTTTGGACTTGTGGGGGAAACCGGAGCACCCGGAGGAAACCCACGCCAACACAGGGAGAACATGCAAACTCCACACAGAAACGCCAACTGACCGAGCCAAGGCTCGAACCAGCAACCTTCTTGCTGTGAGGCGAACGTGCTACCCACTGCGCCACTGTGAGGCCTTATTGGTGATTCCTAATATGAAATTTATTCGTAAGCTTGGCGAGCAATCTTGGAGAATTTAATGTTTCCCCATTCAAACAAAATGCCCGAGCATACTGCCTGAGAGTTGTTCCAAAGATGGCCGCCAAGTGAAATGACTTGCCTTAAAGGGACTTTGACCGGAAGTTGCTGATACCTTTATTTCAGTATGTTGATGTACTTTCAACTGAAACAAATATTAAGCAGGGGGCGGGGCTTTCATTTTGCACATCATTCCCTCATAGCAAACTAATGGTAAGAGGGGTGTGGTTAAGAATATTGTGGCTGAAACCATCAAAAAAGAGAAGGACCGCCACTCCAAACGCAGAAGTAAATTGTTCGATTTTGATAGAAGATTTTTTATTTTTCAGTGGATTAACTTGCACGGATTAATTGTTCACCTAAAGGATAACAATGTATGCTAGCAAAATAAACGTTGTAAATTTTAATTTAAGGTGAAGTGTGTCATTGCTACGCAAAAATGTGCAAATTAATGACTGTTTTCAAACTGATTTCCATCCCTAAAATCACATTATTTGTGAGTCAAAGCTGCTATGCTGGAGTTTGATGTTACACGTTTCAGTTTACCACCCTGAAAATCACGACGCTGCATATTAAATTTGAAATCAGGTATTTTAATATCATGTATGTGACTATGTCCAATGTCCAAATTCCCAGTGACTAATTGTAAAAGGAAGAATTACTGACAGTTTTAATATTTCTTGTAAGAGCTAGTAGAACATTGTCATTTCTTTATTTATTTTTTATACAAAACATACTGTTTTTAGTGTGTTGATTAATGCAGGAACAAATTTGGACATGTTGACTTTTACATTTTCGTTTAGTCATTTAGCAGACACCTTTGTGTGACTTAGAAATGAGGAAAAAGAAGGAGAGAGAGGGGAAATTATTATTGTTATTATTATTTTCTATGATGTGCTATTAAAACACTACTGTGAAGATTATTCTAGTAACTTAAAAACAATTACAATATTTACAATTTCTTTATATGATAAAGATACTTTAAATAAATCCTTGTTAATCCTTGTTTTATTGATTTTTAGATCCCTTAAATTATAAAAAAAAATTTGTTGATAAAAAGTAAACTACTAATTTCATATCAAGCTGTGTTTGGTAAACATTATTGAACACGTTTTTTTAATGAGAAATGACAAACAAATACAACAATAATTAATATGTAAATGCCTTTTTAAAGTATTCATAATATAAGTGGTAAAGATGCTCATATGTGTAACTTTTGATGTTTTCTGTGTTAATATTCTGTTTTGATGCTAATACATAAGCATTGAAAGGTTAGAGGATCTTAATAATCTCAGCAACGGTAAGTTAATGTGGAAAACTTCATAAAGCTACAGACAAATAACAATGAACAACACAAACCTCAAAAACCCATTACAAAAATATTTAAATCTAAAGTTTTAAAATAAAAATAAAAAAACCTTTTTTAACTTTTAAGTGTATTTATATAAACTTAGATAAATAAATGTTGGGCAGCACGGTGGTGCAGTGGGTAGCACAATCGCCTCACAGCAAGAAGGTTGCTGGTTCGAGCCCCGGCTGGGTCAGTTGGCATTTCTGTGTGGAGTTTGCACGTTCTACCCGTGTTTGCGTGGGTTTCCTCCGGGTGCTCCGGTTTCCCCCACAAGTCCAAAGACATGCGGTATAGGTGAATTGGGTAAGCTAAATTGTCTGTAGTTTATGAGTGTGAATGGATGTGTATGGATGTTTCCCAGTGATGGGTTGCAGCTGGAAGGGCATCCGCTGCGTAAAACATATGCTCGATAAATTGGCGGTTCATTCCACTGTGGCGACCCCAGATTAATAAAGGGACTAAGCCGAAAAGAAAATGAATGAATGAATGAATAAATAAATGTTAATAGTGGCTTAATATTTATATAGCAAAAATTACTAGAGTTGTTGTTTTGTGATTGCTTATTGTTTTCAATAGATGTTGTTTCTTTTTTTTGTGAGAAACATTAGTTCAACAACCACCTTAAGTCTACATTGGATAGAATGACAAACTCAGTTGTGTTCACTTATATATAAATATATCAAACAATGTTCAGACCATTAATTGCTTTGCATTTGTCACAATAATATCTTAAAATTAGCTCCATTTTGAGGATGTGAAATAAAAATTCAATCATCATTCACTCTCCCTTCGCTTGTCACAAACCTGTTTGAGTTCCTTCTTATGTTAAACACAAAAGAAGATATTTAGAAAAATGTTGGAAACCTGTGACCATTGACTTCCACAGTGTTTGTTCTACTATGGAAGTCAATAGTCACAGGTTTTCGACATTCTTCAAAATATCTTATTGTGTGTTCAACAGATTAAAAAGAAAGATCTGAACCACTCGAAAGTGAGAAAATATAAATTTAAATAAAATATTAAAGTACATTTTAATTTTCTGATGAACTATCCCTTTAATGCACACAATCGTGTCATTCATTTGTTATAAAACGGCATTATATTTAGTATGATTCATATAATTAAATCGTATATGATGACACAAAATTGTTATTTAATATTTTTAAAGCACTATAAAATATCCCAACATCTTTTGGGATAGTGTCTTCACTTCCTTTTTACAGAATAGGGAGCGATTGAGAGAAGGAAAAGTCTAGAGAGGAGTTGAAAAGTGAGCGATGGAGTGAAAGAAACAAACCGAAAGAGAAAAAGTAAACAGAATGACAGACAGCAGACGCCTCACACAATAGGAAACCGTCTCAGTATGGAGGCTGATGGCAATCAAACACATGCTGGCCGGGTATTACGAGGTATGTGTGTGTGCGTGCACTAAAATCACATTTAGCAAGTGACAGTGACACACGCACGCACACAAACCTTGAGGCTTTAAGTCACACACACACACACACACACACACACACACACACACACACACAGAGAGACTGAGCAGGAAGGACAGACGCAGTTTCTGCAGTGAAGCTCAGCTGTACAGGCGACTGAAATGAATAAAGAGGTGAGTGAAATGGAAGAGGACACGTACTGTAAGTGTAAGTATCCTTGTGTGCCCGTATTTACGGTCGGCGACAGCAAACCAGCTCCAGCTGTCGATATGTGCGGGTCTAACGTGATTAACTAATCAATGCGCATACAGCGGTCTGAACCTCAGCGGTAAACCGAGCACCACTACATCAAGATACACATCAAGAAAACGTCTGTTCTGTCGATCCGGACGAAACCAAAGAATCCATCAGCTAAATTACAGCATGCCGCATCTCAGGGCCCAAACCGACAATTTAGACAAATTACTCCACAAAAAAAACTTACATAAACAAACCCCCTCGTCTCAATTAAAAACACTGAGTACAAAGATGACACGGGAAGCAATAAAAGAGCCATTAAAAAGGATAGTTCGTCCAAAACTGAAAATTCTGTCGTCGTTTACTTAGCCTTCACTTCACAGCGGGTACCTTGATGTCAAAACGAGGTCAAAAAACAGTCAAACAAATATTTGACGTATTTTTGATGCCAATGTTAGATGTCAATTAGATGTAATTTTGACATAACGGTAGTTTACAATGTAGTGATATAAAATCCAACGTGAAATTGGAATTGAAGCTTTCAGAACATTTCTTTTCTATCGTTATTCTGGTGGTCAAACAGGCATCAATGTGGGGATGTCAAATGGACGTCAAGGTTTTGACATCAAATCAATTTACATTTTTATGTGTTTTTCGACGTCATGCTTGATGTCAGTTTGATGTCGTTTTGACATCAAGGTGCCCACTGGGCTGTCACAAACCTATTTAAGTTTATTTTTTATTTGAACACAAAAGAAGTTATTTTGAAAAATGTTGGAGACCTGTAACCCTCCATAGTATTTGTTTTTCCTACTATTGATATCAATGTTGAGCTTGTTTCTAACATTTTTCAAAATCTCTTCTTTTGTGTTGAACAGAAAGAGGAAAGGTTTGTAACCACTTGAGGGTGAGTAAATAGTAAATTGTCATTTTTTTAGTGAACCGTCCCTTTAATTGTGTATTTGAGGGTCTTTCTGACAGTAAATGCACTGCTGTTTGCCGTATATAGACTTTCAGTGCACACTGTTATTTGCTGCATTGAGGGTTTTGTCAAATGTGGGTCAGAGCGGCGTATCTATTCACTATTGGTGACACGTCACATCAAAGCATGGCGGTGGTATTAAAAGAGCGGGTCGGATGGCCCCCGTCTGATTGACAGTGAGGAGAAACGGAAGACAATCCGAGAGCCCCGGGAGGAAGGAGTTCACCGCAGGGACGTGATGCTGAGACGGCCCTCGTCACTAAATCACAGCGCTCAGCTCCTTTAATGAAAATTGGCTACAACATCATGATAAAAGCCGTGTTTGAGCACAGCGCGCGCACACACACACATGCTCGCGCGCGCTCTTTCTGATTCTGTCGCTTGGCTTGAATCTTCCAGTCGAGGCGAGAGAGTCCAACACCATCTGCCGTCACTGTGTTTGCCTTTCCAAATCCTGGTTATCAACAAAACACACACACGACCCTGAAAAGACCCTAAACGTCCCATCGTATGTGAAGAAAACATGCCCGGAGGGAAGATTACCTTTTATGTTAACTAGTCCCGTGTGGTTTATTGAACCTGCGTTCTTACGACTCCTCTTTGATTCGCTAAAAATGCCCGTGTAATTAGACTGTCCCTGGGTATGTCCTTGGCTGGGATGCGTCCGAGTCCATTATGGCACAATTTTCTCCATGCAATTAGTGTATGCGCTGACAAAGCCTGGTTCACTTGTGTGTATTAAACATCCCATAACTTGTACAGCTTGTGTGTTGTTGTGGGTTTTTTTTTTTTAAAGAAACTCATTTGGGTAAAAGCTAAATCAAGGAAGAAAGCTTTATGCCAGGCTTGTTTTTCCCAGACCTGTCAGCATCTGTCGCTGGCAAATGAGTCGAGCCTGCCAAAGTCCAGAGTTGCGCGCACGCACCTTTTCCCAAACACACCTGTGCTTGCGGCTGGCGCGAGTCCACGCGCGCACACACCTGCCTGAAGGACACTCTTCTCACAGACGCTGGTGTTAATAAAGGGTTAGTTCACACTAAAAGTAGAATTCGGTCATTATTCACTTGATCTCATGTTGTTTCAAATCTGTAAGACTTTGTTTTTTTTATCTTCGGAACATGAATTGGTAACACTTTAAAATAGTGGTGCGTCAGTTAATGTTAGTAACATGAACAATTTATACATTTATTGCACTATACACTTTAAAAATGCTGGGTTCCACGTAATACCTTCATGTTGTCCCAACACAAATTCATTCATCCATTCATTCATTTTCTTTTCGGCTTAGTCCCTTTATTAATCAGGGGTCGCCACAGCGGAATGAACCACCAACTTATCCAGCATATGTATTACACAGCGGATGCCCTTCCAGCCGCAACCCATCTCTGGGAAACATCCATACACACTCACTCATTCACACACACACACACATACACTACGGACAATTTAGCTTACCCAATTCACCTATACCGCATGTCTTTGGAATTGTGGGGGAAACCGGAGCACCCGGAGGAAACCCACGCAAACACGGGGAGAACATGCAAACTCCACACAGAAATGCCAACTGACCCAGCCGGGGCTCGAACCAGCGATCTTCTTGCTGTGAGGCGAATGTGCTATCCACTCCGCCACCGTGCTGCCCCCAACACAAATTGATTAAGTTAACTTAATGTTTATTTATTTATTGTTTTACAAATTTAAGTGGATTGAACATAAAACAATGTATATTCTTCTTTGTTAACATTAGTTAATGAAAATAAAAGTTGTTCATAGTTCATGTTAACGGACTAATGTTAATAAGCACAACTTTGGATTTTAATAATGCATTAGTAAATGCTGAACTATGATTAATAAATGCTGTACAATGCTGTGTTAGTAAACACACAAACTAATGGGCCGTTATTTTAAAGTGTCACCCATAAATGACGTTATTTGAAATCACATCTGAGCCTTTTGTATTCTTCTACTGAAAGTCTGACCACGCAAAAGTCTGATGCTTCGAAATGTTCATAAATGGGTCATAAAATAAATCCAAATGGATCATGCGGTTTAGCGCTAGACTTCTAAAGAGACGTGATCACTTGATGTGGTCATCATATTTAATTTAGGCTTCTATTCAGATATACACATTGATCAGCAATCATAAACCTCTTTGGTTCTCACAGAAGCTCAAACATATGGGTTTCTAACATAAGAAGCAAATATTTTCAAAGTTCGCAAAAAACAATTAGGTGAGATTTAGGTGCGTTTCTGTCACGTTATTAGAGCAGCTGACTGTAGCATTGCTAACCTAGTAGCCAACAGTAAACAAGGCAAGCTTAATGATTGGCTACATCGGCAAATTAGCGTTTTCATCTCCCATTATTTACGTTAACCCTTTTCACACCTCAAGCAAGTCCAAAATCACCTCAAGCAAGTATAAAAACTTTTTTTATGCAAATTAATGGATTTTTATTCAAAATTTGGTTTCCATCACTCCTTTTTCATGCAATGGACCGATATCAGAAGACTGTTACGACCCGTTTAATGGTCATCAGCATCTTAAATCCTTGAAAGTTTTTAATATTTACTTTTTTTTTTAAACATATGAACATTTCTATGCATTTATGTATGTATTATGTCATCAAATTACAAAAAACAAATTACCGCTTATATGCGAGGTGTTTCTAATGTAGTATCTATGGGGCAGGACAGTGAATTTGACGTTGTTCTCTCTTCTGGCTGCCGTTATCAGTCTCACACTATTTTTTTTTTCTTTTTCTGAAAGTCTTGATAACACCATCCTGGAGTTTTTCTTTTATTATTTCAGCAAATAGGATTGTAAAAAAGTATTTGTTGTACTCTTCCATTCACTTCTGCTACTGAGAAACCCGGAAATGTGGAAAGGGCCCATACTTCAAAATGCGCATTAACACAGGGTGGTGGAAACCTCATGTAGCACATGTAAGAACCTCGTTGGTTCTCACATGTCAAGCAAGTATGCTTGACCAAATGTAAATGCTTTAAATATTGATGACTTATCAGTGTTTATTTGTGAAAGTAAGTAATCTGCATTTATATAGCGTATTTATCGTGTATGGCCATACACCCAAAGCGCTTTACAATGATCAGGGGGGTGGGGGGTCTCTCCGCACCACCACCAGTGTGCAGCATCCACTTGGATGATGCGATGGCAGCCGCAGGACGCTGACCAGATACCAGCTATATAGGGCGAGTGGAGAGAAAGTGATAGAACCGGTTTGGTGGATGGGGATGATTGGGAGGTCACGATGGTAAGGGCTGATGGAGGGAATTTAGTCAGGACACGAGGGTTACACCCCTGCTCTTTTTTTACGAGAAGATTTTTAATGAGCATAGAGAGTCAGGACCTCGGTTTAACGTCTCATCTGTAAGACGGTGCTTACTGACAGTATAACCTCCCCTTCACTATACTGGGGCACTAGGACTCAACACAGACCACAGGTTGAGCACCCCCTGCTTGTCTCACTAACACCACATCCAACAACAACCAAGTTTTCCCATGTGGTCTCCCAGCCAGTTACCTTCAGTGACTAAGCGATCTTGGGCTGCAGGGTGATATGGCTGTGGCAGTCAAATGTAGTCAAATGAATGTGAAAGTCAAATGTAAAAGTCAAACAAGAAGGTAAAATTTAAATCCGTTTGGAGGATTTTACAGACGCTTTGATGTAGCAGTGTCAAAAATAATGATATTTCAAAATATGTGACTCTGGATTACAAAACCTTTTTTGGTTTTTGGTCTTACGTTGCATGAGTATTTTTGTAGAAATAGCCAAAAATCATTCGAAAATTAGGTAAAGATTCCATTAAGGCATTTTGTCAATCTCCCACTGTAAATATATCAATCTCAGTTTTTGATTAGTATAGTGCATTGATGAGAATGCACTATATGCATTCTCATCATATAGTGCTTGATTCATTCATTCATTAATTTTCCTTCGGCTTAGTCCATTTATTCATCAGGGATCGCCACAGCGGACCGAACTGCCAACTTATCCAACGTATGTTTTACACAGCGGATGCCCTTCCAGCTGCAACCCAGTACTGGGAAACACCCATACACTATTTAGATTACTCAATTCACCTATAGCGCATGTCTTTGGACACCCGGAGGAAACCCACGCCAACGTGAGGAGAACATGCAAACTCCACACAGAAATGCCAACTGGCCCAGCCAGAACTCGAACCAGCGACCTTCTTGCTGTGAGGCGACTGCTAACTGAGCCACCGTGTCGCACCAATTGAAAGCTTATTTATTCAAATTTAGGTCATGCATGAATCTCTAATTTCAAGAATTGACACTCATAACTGGTACTGCGGTCAAAGGTCACATATATCAATACTGAATATTCAGAAGATGATCGCTGTTCAGCAGTATTGATACACTTATACCAAATGAAGAGTTCAAATGCAAAAACCATAAGTGCTATCTGAAATTGTCTTCTAAAACTGGCATTTCCTGTGTGTAGGTTTAATAACTTTACTTTTATGGGAAATAATATGTTTTTTTCATTGCCTTTAAGGTGAAATAAACATTTTCATGCTCTTTTCAGAAGAAAATTAAGATGTTTTTGCATCTGAACTCTTTAAATAAACTTTTCTCTCATAATGGTGAGTTCCCCCCCCCCACACACACACACACACACATACACATACACACACTACAGTCCTACTTGTCCATACCTGCCACTCAATCAGTGACGCTTGTCTCATTCAGTCCAGATGAAGCATTTTGTTATGGTGTATAGCCCACTACAGTCTATGCTGTCCCACCATACTTTCACTTTCATTTATCTGGTATTTTCAGCAGTTCAGTGTGACTTTGCTCACAATAAATGCATTGACTTATTAAAAGTAGTCCATTTAATGGAAGAAGACGCAATCAGTACTTGTGTATTGTTGTCTATGCATGCTCACAGAGCAAACATCTATTCTTTTCACACTATATTGCACTCGAATGTATAAATATATGTCAAATTGAGTAAAAATAGCCTTCTTGGCTTGTATCCCAATAAATGCAGCCAGTTTTGTCTGAAGTGAATGTAAACAGCTGAGAAAGAAGTCACATGTGCATCAGTACATTGAGTTCGGGCATTAGCTTATAAAGCCACCACAGCCTAATAATAGATGCTGCTGTCTGTCAGTGTTAAACATACTCTTAGACCATCATAGAGACCTTCATTTAGATCTTTGTTCTGTTGATCATCATTTATTTGCGATGTACAGTATATAGGTTAAGCTAGTGGTTTATTCTGATATATCAAAATTGAAAGCTAAGAAATGTCACTAGTATTTCAAAATTTGGTATCTTAAAGGGGTAGTTCACCAGAAAATGAAACTTTACTCACTATTTACTCAGCCTCAAGTGGTTCCAAACATTTATGAGTTTCTTTTGTCGGTTGAACAAGACAGAAGATATTTTGAAGAATGTTAGAAACCGGTAGTGACTTTGATAGTGGGAAAAACAAATACAGTGGAAGTCAATGGTGACCAACATTTCTCAAAATTATTTATTCTGTGTTCAGCAGAAAAAAGAAACTCTAAAAAAGGTTTGTGACGAGTGAAGGGTGAGTAAATGATGACAGAATTTTTCATTTTGGGTGAACTGTCCCTGTTTCTAACTGTTTTGTGCGAGAAAACAACCGCCATTATCATTTTAGTCCTTCATTGTGTTATGTATTTGTATTATTTGGATATAGTTTGACTTCCTAAAATGCAAATATCATGTTAACTGAGTTACAATCACAACAAAAAGCTATATTTATAATTATAGTTCAGATTTTTGAAGAATTTGTGGGGTTGTATTAGAAATTATATCACTGATATTAATATTTTTAAGGTATTGTCTCAAAGTTAGGAATTTCACTATCGTGACAACACAATAAGTATTTTCGATACAATGGATAAGTACATTTGACATCTTTCTTTCTTCAGACCAATATTCATTCATTCATCTTCCTTTGGCTTAGTCCCTTTGTTCATCAGCATATGTTTTGCACAACGGATGCCCTTCCAGCTGCAACCCAGTACTGGGAAACACCCATAACCAGTCATTCACACACACACTCATACACTACGGCCAATTTAGTTTATTCAATTCACCTATAGCGCATGTGTTTGGACTGTGGGGGAAACCAGAGCACCCGAAGGGAACCTACGGCAACACGGGGAGAACATGCAAACTCCAGAAAGAAACGCCAACTGACCCAGCCGGGACTGGCACCTGCGACCTTCTTGTTGTGAGGCAACAGTGCTAACCACTGAGCCACCATGTCACCTCGGCCCAATATAATTAATCTATATTTTATTATTTTTGTCCTAGTTTTCGAAGTTCACCCAGCTGTGATGATTTCCACGAAACCAGGGTCCATCTGAGACTTCATGTTTGCACACATCTTTCCACCTCAGGTGGCCTCTTAAAAGCATCTTCAAGCATCCGTATCTTTATGCAAATACACTGTGGAAATTAAATCTTTTTGCTACTTGATCTCCGTCAGGGGGTCCCTTTGCGTTTTCATGCGGCTGATATACGACCCGACCCCCGGGGATACACACAGCATGCACGAGCACATCAAATCTGCAATCATTAACACAGCTAATAAATAAACCTGTCGATCAGAGCGCGCATTACAGCGTGTTCTCGTGGCACCAGGGTGCGACAAACACCACTCATGATGATGAATGCCACTTGGGCTACAAAGCACTCGCACAAGACACTTGCAATATTGCACCGCGGCGTCCCAGGTGGGGAAAAAGAAAGTCCCACATCCCTCAAATGTTGGTTGCTGTGCTACGGGAAAACACTATGGAGCTGCCCTTTACCAGCCCTTTATCTCTGTTTGTCTCTGTGTGTGTGCGTGTTCTTGCCGTCACATAATTAGGATAATATTGACTGTGACAGATGTCTCATAACATAGTGTTATTTGCAGACAGAATTATATTTTTAGACCTGGCCTGCGTGGATTATCGTGCTCAGAGGAGCTCATGTAATGTTTGTGATATTAAAACTATTATACTGCTGCGATCAAAAGGTGTGAAGAAAATAAACACAGAGCTGTTAAAGCACATCTAATTGGCTGAAATATAAAAAAAAAAGTACTGCGAGTCAAAAAAACATGACATAAAATCATAAAAAAGGGAAATAAATCTGTTCAATTAATCAAGACAACCAACACACACACACACAAACACACACACACACACACACACACACACACACACACACACACACAAAAGGTTTCCTAAAGCTCATTCACAGTAAATGCAACGAATAGGTGATATCCTCATGTAATTTCTCCCAACACAAAAAGTTGTATAGCATAGCATTATTTGTGATGTTTCCTGAGAGTGTACTGTATTTGTTAGTCATAATAAGCAAGTAGAAGTGTAGGGAGTGACAGACACATCTGTTCTGCTCAGCGTAAAGCACTCTAGAAAATGAAGCCCTTTCTATTGTTTCGGCACAAGCACATGGCACAGCGGTCACTCGAAAACACACCTGTGAGGCAAGTTTCCATGCAATTGTTATTTAATCTCTGCTGTTCTGGCTTTTACACGTGTTTTTTGATGCAGGACAATATAATGCATGCACAATATGAATCACCGTCTAATGTACGTGCAATGTTAAAGAAATTGTATAGCAGATTGTGTAAGGTGGACTCTTATAGAAGACGTCTAGGATATATGTATTCTGATTTGGTCTATATGATTGTTTTATATATCTGTAAATGGTGTTTATAGTCTTGTTCGATCATGTATTGTGGTGTGTGTGTTTAGTACTTTACGGTATGTCTGTCTGTTACCAGTTATGTCTGCACCCCGATTTCACATCTATCTATCTATCTATCTATCTATCTATCTATCTATCTATCTATCTATCTATC
>CAIGQW010054354.1:4776210-4807108 GCA_903798125.1 Danio choprae
TGGGGACATGCCTGGAACACCTCCCTAGGTAGGCGTCCAGGAGGCATCCGAAACAGATGCCCGAGCCACCTCAGCTGACTTCTCTCGATGTGGAGGAGCAGCGGCTCTACTCCGAGCTCCTCCCGGGTGACAGAGCTCCTCACCCTATCTATAAGGGTGCGCCCTGCCACCCTGCGAAGGAAACTCATTTCGGCCGCCTGTATCTGAGATCTTGTCCTTTTGGTCATGACCCAAAGCTCATGACCATAGGTGAGAATAGGAACGTAGATTGACCGGTAAATCGAGAGCTTTGCCCTTCTGCTCACCTCCTTCTTTACCACAACGGACCGGTACATCGACCGCATTACTGCTGCCGCTGCACCAATCCGCCTGTCAATCTGACGTTCCATCCTTCCCTCACTCGTGAACAAAACCCCAAGATACTTGAACTCCTCCACCTGGGGTAAGGACTTTCCTCCAACCTGGAGATGGCAAACCACCTTTTTCCGGTGGAGCACCATGGCCTCGGACTTGGAGGTGCTGATTCTCATCACAGCCACTTCAAACTCGGCAGCAAACCGCCCCAGTGCATGCTGAAGATCCATGTTCGATGAAGCCAACAGAACCACATTGTCTGCGAATAACAGAGATGAAATCCTGTGGTCCCCGAACCGGACCCCCTCCAGCCCAAGGCTGCGCTTTGCAATTCTGTCCATAAAAATTATGAACAGAACTGGTGACAAAGGGCAGCCCTGCCGGAGTCCAACGTGCACTGAAAACAAGTCTGACTTATTGCCGGCAATGCGAACCAAACTCCTACTCTGTTCGTACAGGGATGACACAGCCCTTAACAGAGCGCCTCTGACCCCATACTCCCAGAGCACCCTCCACAGAACACCATGAGGGACACGGTCGAATGCCTTCTCCAAGCCCACAAAACACATGTAGACTGGTTGGGCATACTCCCACGAACCCTTAAGCACCCTGGTGAGGGTATAGAGCTGGTCCAGTGTACCACGGCCCAGACGAAAACCGCATTGTTCCTCCTGGATCCTAGGTTCAACCATCGGCCGGATCCTCCTTTCCAGTACCCTGCCATAGGCTTTCCCCAGGAGGCTGAGGAGTGTGATCCCCCTATAGTTGGAGCACACCCTCCGGTCCCCCTTCTTAAAAATGGGAACCACCACCCCAGTTGCCCAGTCCAGAGGTACCGTCCCCGACCTCCATGCAATGTTGTAGAGACGTGTCCACCAAGACAGCCCCACAACATCCAGAGACCTAAGATACACAGGGTGAATCTCATCTACCCCCGCTGCTTTGCCACTGCGGAGTTTACAAACTACCTCAGTGACCTCAGCTTGGGTGATGGGTGAGTCCACCCCTGCATCCCCAGTCTCTGCTTCATCACTGAAAGACATGTCAGTGGGGTTAAGGAGATCCTCAAAGTATTCCTTCCACCGTCCGACAACATCCCCAGTCGAGGTCAACAGCTCCCCATTTCCGCTGTAAACAGTGTTGATGTGGAGCTGCTTTCCCCTCCTGAGGCGCCGGACGGTTTGCCAGAATTTCTTTGGGGCCAACCGATAGTCTTCCTTCATGGTCTCCCCGAACTCTTCCCAGGCCCGAGTACCCATCAGCTGCCTCGGGAGTCCTGCAGGCCAACCAAGCCCTGTAGGACTCCTTCTTCAGCTCGACGGCATCCCTTACTTCCGGTGTCCACCACCGGGTTTGTGGATTGCCGCCCCGACAGGCACCACAGACCTTACGGCCACAGCTCCTTACGGCCGCGTTAACAATGGAGTCGGAGAACATGGACCATTCGGTCTCAATGTCTCCAGCCTCCCTCGGGATCTGGTCAAAGCTCTTCCGGAGGTGAGAGTTGAAAATCCCTCTGACTTGAGGTTCAGCCAGACGTTCCCAGAGGACCCTCACAATTCGCTTGGGCCTACCAGGCCTGTCCAGCTTTCCCCCCTGCCAGCGGATCCAACTCATCACCAGGTGGTGATCAGTTGTCAGCTCTGCCCCTCTCTTTACCCGAGTGTCCAAGACATACGGTCGGAGATCAGATGATACAACCACAAAGTCGATCATTGACCTCCGCCCTAGGGTGTCCTGGTGCCATGTGCACTGATGGACACCCTTATGCTCGAACATGGTGTTTGTTATGGACAAACTGTGATTGGCACAGAAGTCCAATAACAAAACACCACTCGGATTCAGATCAGGGAGGCCGTTCCTCCCAATCACGCCTCTCCAGGTATCACTGTCATTACCCACGTGGGCATTGAAGTCCCCCAGTAGAACAACGGAGTCCTCAGTCTGAGCACCTTCCAGCACCCTTCCCAGGGACTCCAAGAAGGCCGGGTACTCTGCACTGGTGTTTGGCCCATAGGCACAAACCACAGTGAGAGACCTATCCCTGACCCGAAGGCGCAGGGAGACGACCCTCTCGTTCACCGGGGAAAACTCCCAACACATGGCGGCTAAGTTGGGGAGCTATAAGCAAGCCCACACCAGCCCGCCACCTCTCACCGTGAGCAACTCCAGAGTAGAAGAAAGTCCAGCCCTTCTCAAGAAGTTGAGTTCCAGAGCCCCAGCTGTGCGTGGAGGTGAGCCCGACTATCTCTAGTCGGTACCGTTCCACCTCCCGCACAAGCTCGGGCTCCTTCCCTCCATGTGAGGTGACATTCCATGTCCCAAGAGCCAGGTTCTGTGCCTGACGATCGTGTTGTCGTGGTCCTAACCTTCGACCACCACCCGTTCCACAATGCACCGGCCCCTTACGGCTCCCCCTGCAGGTGGTGGGCCTGCAGGAGGATGGTCCCACGTCGCTCCTTCGGGCTAAGCCCGGCCGGGTTCCCACGGACATACGAGCCCCAACCCCAGGCCTGGCTCCAGGATGGGGCCCCGGCTGCGCCATACCGGGCGACGTAACGGTCCTTGATCTTATTTCACTCATAAGGGTTTTTTGAACCGCACTTAGTCTGACCTGTCACCTAAGACCTTTTTGCCTTGGGAGACCCTACCAGGGGCATTAGCCCCCGACAACATAGCTCTTAGGATCACTCAGGCACTCAAACCCCTCCACCACGATAAGGTGGTGGTTCATGGAGGAGCAACTGCCATAGGGATTAATAAATGACTGAACAAGTGAGCGGTTTCAAACACAGCTAGAGTCATTCAACAGTTAGTGACATCATCATAAAGCACCCTGAAAATGTATATATTTGATTAAAGGGATAGTACAGCCAAAACTGAAAAATCTGTCACTATTTATACACCCCACATCAGCTATGTTTCCATTCAACAATCCCTATGCGCATTTTGCAACACAGGCTCATTCTGAAAGCGTAGCCCTATATACATTTCTGGAGATCGCGAATTATGTTGCCAGAGTATGGCTGCATTTCACCTTTAAAACAAACGCTACGGAGTGATATGACGGCATTCCTTTTCACCCTTACCAGCTGACCACTTACCTGCGTGTGGACGGCTTTCCCACTTCTACCAGTTTGCCCAGTGGATCGTTGCGTACGTCGGCAGACTTGAGACGCAAAGCGGAATCGACTGCGACGACGGGGTTCGAGTCTGGCAAAGAACGGTTCCAGAAAGCTTAAGGCTTAAGTAATAGGATAAGTAGGCAATTTAGGGTAATAAGGCAAGTCATTGTATAACAATTGTTTCTGTAGCCAATCTAAATAAAATATTGCTTAACAGGGTTAATAATATTGATCTTAAAAAAAAAATAAAACTGCTTTAATTGTAGCCGAAATAAAACAAATAAGACTTTCTCCAGAAGAAGAAATATTACAGAAAACACTTTGAAAAAACTTGCTCTGTTGAACATCATTTGGGAAATATTTGACAAAGAAAAAAATTATTACAGGAGGCTAATAATTCTGACTTCAATATACACATTGGTTCTTAAAGTAGCTATAAACGCATATTGATTTAAAACCCACGTCAGATTAAGCACTTCTAAGTTAGAGTTCACTGAGACCCCTTGAAAGTTAGTGTGAGTGTGTTTACAGCGTGAGTGACAGGACTGAAGATATGAGTTTTGACATTGGACAGATTGTGTGTCCCTCGGTGAGCCCCGCGGTGGCAGATCAGCTTTTTCATGAGAAGTGTGTGTGTGTGTGTGTGTGTGTGTGTGCACATGATGACTGCGCGTGCGTGTGTGCGTGCGCGCGCATTTCAGGACAGGCGCACAGATGTGTTTTGCGACCCCACGGCAAAGGAACTGCTGTCGCTACGCGGCTCGCAGCGCAAATCAGCCGGATAACATCAGTCAGATCGGCCCGCTTTCAACGTTTAGATGTAAAAGGTTATAAATTAATTAGCCAAAAGGCAGACACAGCACTTTGGATAAACAAGAAACACGGAAAAATCTGAATTACAACTTCATTACGCCTGTCATATAAACTCCCGCAGGTTTAGCGATGATTTTATCACCTTCAATCCTGAAAATAAAAACATCAATCCACAGGTGACCCCACAATAAACACGAGTCCAATTTGTGAAAATTACATGCGGATTGATATTTTAAAAATACTGATAATAAAATTAAGTGTTCAGTTTTTGTATCGTCGCGACTGCCGCACACGTGACAACGCGGTGCGGCTTTATGACCTCGAGGTTTTTGTCGCTTTCATTATGAGGTGTTGATGTATTCATTTCCATGCAAACATACTGTGATTGCACTAAAACGACATATCACACATCTATCTCACAGACAGGAGGAGAATGGAAAGATGAGGTGCAGAATGGGGCGAGACAAACATGTGCCGGTTGTCTGCCTGTTTCTTTTTTCCTTCTTCTTTTCAGAGAATTAAAAGGCTGTAAAGCAATGGAGGGATTTTCTCCTGCTAAAAGTCAGAGCTGCAGGCCGCACTGAGAACTAAGCCAGATTCTGCCTTTCATCTGGCAGACTGGCACAGCACCATTTACACTGGCAAGCTGTGTACCTGCGCGCTCGTGCATTAGTTAAGGCCGTTCAATCAAAAGCTGTTACATAAAATACAGTATTCGATCATTTTCAGGTGATTTATGCTCCAGAACTACATAAAAAATGTGTTTCTTGTTTATCCAAAGTGCTGTCTCTCTTTGGCTATTGAATTTATACCTTTCACATCTTGGCCAGGAATAGCCTACAATTTCGATCATTTGAATAAATAATTTTGCAACGTTCATAAGGGTCAGTTTGCTTTCCGGGTGGAGTTTGCATGTTCTCCCCGTGTTTGCGTGGGTTTCCTCCGAGTCCCACAGTGCAAAGACATGCAGTATAGGTGAATTAGGTAAGCTAAATTGTCCGTAGTGTATGAGTGTGAAAAGGGTGTGCATGGATGTTTCCCAGTGATGGGTTGCAGCTGGAAGGGCATCCGCTGCGTAAAACATATGCTGGATAAGTTGGCGGTTCATTCCGCTGTGGCAACCCCTGATTAATGAAGGGACTAAGCCGAAAAGAAAATGAATGAATGAATGCAACGTTCATAGGCTATTAAATTAAATTAAATATACATTCTGGGCCTCACAGTGGCGCAGTGGGTAGCACGTTCGCCTCACAGCAAGAAGGTCGCTGGTTCGAGCCTCGGCTGGGTCAGTTGGCGTTTCTGTGTGGAGTTTGTATGTTCTCCCTGTGTTGGTGTGGGTTTCCTTCAGGTGCTCCAGTTTCCCCCACAAGTCCAAAGACATGCGCTATAGGTGAATTGGGTAGACTAAATTGTCCGTAGTGTATGAGTGTGAATGGGTGTGTATGGATGTTTCCCAGAGATGGGTTGCAGCTGGAAGGGCATCCGCTGTGTAAAACATATGCTGGATAAGTTGGCAGTTCATTCCGCTGTGGCGACCCCAGATTAATAAAGGGACTAAGCCGAAATGAAAATGAATGAATGAATATACATTCTTTTTTTTTTAACAGGATAGTTAAACTTAGATTTTTTTCTACTATAGAAGTCAATGGTTACAGGTTTTCAGTTTCCTTCAAAATATCGTCTTTAGGTCCGTAAATGAGTAAATGATGACAGTTTTCTTTTTTGGGTGAACTACAGGGTGTGAATTAAAGTTGGGTTAAAGAATTATACATCAAAACAAGATGTATGGGGGGTCAGGCCTCTTTCTCTGATCTCTGATCTATATCTTAAGTATTAATAATTAAAGATGTTTTATATACATATACATATACATTTGATCCCCCTATAAAAGTTTACACCATTGTAAATACATAATTGAGCCAATCAATGCTAGGAAAAATGTTATTCAACAAGTTCTAGAGCACCAATAGACATCTTAAGTATTCACTAAACACGTTTCTTGTACAATAGCTGTTTATACCTGCATGTAGCCTAAAAAAAGAAAAAATAGACATATATAGTTTGTATAGTTTGACCTACAGTAACCTCTAAAATAATCACTAAATATCCCTCAAAACACTGAAATAGTGTATACATTTTATTAATAAATCAGATGTAATTTAAATACATTCATAAATTTGATTCATGAAGCATGTATTACCAAACTACTACGGAACAAATTCACACACGGTGAACTATCCCTTTAAGTGAACAGAATTGACAATGTTGTTGCGAAACCTTTTGCACAAAAGAAAAGCTTTTCTATATTTAAGTGCATATCTGTGATCATTCAGTTAATAAATACAAAAAGAACATTAAAATGAATGAAATAAAATTAAGATATTAAATATATATTACAAAAAAAGAATTAAATAATTCCAAACATTATTAATATTTTGATATAAAATAGATAATTCATTCATTTATTACATTAAAATTATTCATTCATTCATTCATTTTCTTTTCAGCTTAGTCCCTTTATTAATCTGGGGTCGCCACAGCGGAATGAACTGCCAACTTATCCAGCATATGTTTTACACAGCGGATGCCCTTCCAGCTGCAACCCATCACTGGGAAACATCCACACACAATCATTCACACACATACACTACGGACAATTTAGCTTACCCAATTCACCTACAGCGCATGTCTTTGGACTTGTGGGGGAAACCGGAGCACCCGGAGGAAACCCACACGAACACGGGGAGAACATGCAAACTCCACACAGAAATGCCAACTGACCCAGCCGAGGCTCGAACCAGCGACCTTCTTGCTGTGAGGCGATCGTGCTACCCACAGCGCCACCAAAAGGGCCCACATTAAAATTAATTAGAAATAAAACATAATAATATAACTATGTGGGGGACTAAGTGGGGGTGAATTATGTATGCAAATACTCGTTTATTAATTAGATGGATTTTTTTGTTGAATGAAATTGTGAAAATATTTGTTTATTTGTTTTTTAAATTGACTTTATTTGCTTACTGGCTGATTTACATATCCCCTTTAATATTTGTTAAATATATATATATATTGTAATGCCTGGCTGGCGGAAGATGACATAACGAGACTGAGAATGAAGTACATTAACAAACAGGTTTATTGAACACTTACGGGGAACAGATATTGGATGCGGGAAGACAGGACGACACAGGAACAGAACCACACGAATCAAAATACCGGACAACAATGGACACAGACGAAAGGGTGTAAATAGATGGGGGATGATTAGACTAATCACACACAAGGGATGAACACAGGTGGAACAGATTGACACTGATGGTGGCGGGAAAGACAATACAAAGAAACCACATGACGAAAACAAAGGAGGACACGGACGAACACTGACATATATATATATATATATATATATATATTTTACCTTAAATGTACTTGATGTATAATTATTAAAACATTCCTTTTAATAAACAATGAGTATTAAAAAGTGTAATGTGCAACAGATACAAATGAGTAAATAAACACAGTGCTAGCTTGTAAGTAGAAAGTAAGTAAAAAGAAAATGTTTTCCAAATAATATTTTTGGCCCATTTTTAATATTATTGTCCCACAGATGAAACTGGCTCTTGATGCAGGAAGCTATAGATGCCTTTTACATTACACCCCACAAAGATGAGTACGAAGGTTTTTTTTTTTCTTTCTTTCTCTTATAGTAATGCATGTTTTAACAAGCGTGGTCTTTGAAGTGGAGTTACAGAGAAAGGTAGCAAATATCTTGAGATTATTTATTCACACTTGACAGCTTAAAATGAAGTGTGAAAAAATGTGTTTGGAGCGGAACTCTTGCATACTGTGCGGTGAACTCTGTTGCCTGCTGTCTTTAAAAACATACAGTAGAAATCTCAACTAATGAAAAAGCTACACTTTCCTATATTTCGAGGTTACTTTCTGCATTGCTGACAAACCCAGAGAAATCTTTCTACAAAAATACACTTAATTTCCTGTAGAGGGTGACACGGTGGCTCAGTGGTTAGCACTTTTGCCTCACACCAAGAAAGTTGCTGATTCGAGTCCCGGCTGGGCCAGCTGGCATTTCTGTGTGGAGTTTGCATGTTCTCCCCGTGTTAGCGTGGGTTTCCTCCGGGTGCTCCAGTTTCCCCCACAAGTCCAAAGACATGCGCTATAGGTGAATTGAATAAACTAAATTGGCCGTAGTGTATGTGTGTGAATGAGTGTGTATGGATGTTTCCCAGTACTGGGTTGCAGCTGGAAGGGCATCCGCTGTGTAAAACATATGCTGGATAAGTTGGCAGTTCATTCCGCTGTGGCAACCCCTGATGAATAAAGGGACTAAGCCGAAGGAAAATGAATGACAGAATGAATGAATGAATTTCTTGTAGAATCTACAGTAACTTACTGTAAATCAATTACAGCAAAAATACTGTATTTAAATTTACAACACCATTTATCTTGCTGTGTATGTATTTTCAGTATTGTATGTACAACTTTACAGTAAAATATACAGTAATTTTCTCAGTGTGTAACAGCCAGGTCCACATCTGCATGTCATCCCCAGTCATCACTCCAGCCCCATAAAACCCTGCACTCCGCTTCACTCAGTGTCCAACCTTGTTAATTGACAGAAGGACTAACGCCCATGGTCAGTGCGATCTTTTTTCTTCTTCTTTTTTTTCCAGGACCTTTTATTACGTTTGGCTAGCTAAAGTGATTTACTCCCGGGAGGGGGTTGAAATCAGGGGCCGTGCGATTTACTTCCAGAAGGAAGTTGAAATTGGGGGACAAAAATTAGAGCTGTAAAGCTTAACTTTTCGAGTGTAGGTGAAAAAATCGAATCTGTTGGAGACATCCAATAGATTAATAGCTACCGGAAAAGTCCACAGGGGGTGGGGGTGGGGTGTTGGGGGCTGGAGTGATAACCAGAATGGGGAGGTCCCAGTGTAAAGTGAGAAAATGATGATATGATATGATATGATATGATATGATATGATATGATATGATACACCGGTGTTTTGGAGCATGGAAAAACTGTCTTTACGCTGTTTTCATCTGATTTTATATTATTTGTCTTTATTTTATTTATACTTGTTTCTTTTATTCCTGTTTATGTAAAGCACTTTGAATTGCCACCGTGTATGAAATGTGCTATGTAAATACACTTGCCTATCTACTGTAGCTCTTCAGAGTTATACTTACCTCTCATGTTTCCCTGTTATCTCCAGTGTTCCTCGTCTCTCTCATTCCTAGTGTGATTCCCTCTTGGTCTCGTCTGGTGTCCGTCTCCTGTTCGTTTCAAGAACCTAGTTCCATCCATCCTCCGGTCCCTCCGTATCATCCGATCCACTACCTCACTCCATGCTGCAATAGACTCTTGTTTGGTTATATTATCGTCATCTGCCACGGTTTACAATAAACTGTTTACCATTTACTCACAGTTCTGGTCTCCGTCCTCCTTCTGTGACACAATGCAACTTTAAAATACAGTAACATACTGCATAATTGCACTACAGTAAAATACAGTTAATACTGTGTAATTTACATAAATCATTAACAGTGTATAATAAACATTTAACTACGACGGCTCAGGATTTGTATGTAATTTTCATGTGACTTTGGCTATTTTATGCTAAGAAATGCTAAGCAGGATTGTCAATAAGCATGTTTTAAAGTGTTACAATTAACTTATGTCTTATTATTATGATTGTGATTGTAATCTGGAGTATTTACAAACATTTGATGGTGGTTTAGGTTGAGTTTTGATTCGTTTTATTAATTCTCATGCGCACGACCGCACAGGTGTGATTATACTTCTGGGTTTTGCCTGCTTTTGCTTTCTAGAAAGACTTTGCTTATTTGGGTTTTTCTGGGTCATTAAATCTTTAGCATCTTCCAAGCGGTGCCATCTTATGTGGTTTGTGATGATTATCAATAGAGTGACCAGATTGGTGGATTCAAAGCAACAGGAGTTGAGGTAATAAAAATAGCATTATATGGATAGCAATTAATTTTTTTCTTATCATAAAAAAACTAATATTTGTTTTTACTTTAGTTAATTTACTACACTATTTACTGAGAAATTATGATAACTATGATATTACTGTAATGTCTTTCTGCTCAGCACTGTTATAATACAATATAATATAATAAAATATAATATAAATTTATAAAATATATATATATATATATATATATATATATATATATATATACATACATATGTACATGTATATAATATATTCAGTATTCAGTAAAATTTTATTTAAATATTTGTTTAAAATGTATTACAAAATATATAATGTAATATAATGAATATATAATTAACAATATAAAAGTTATATTCCATTTTACTTCAATATTTCTGTTTAAAATGTATTCATTTTATAAAATAATATAAAATAATTATAATATAATATAATATAATATATATGAAAATGGGCCTCACAGTGGCGCAGTGGGTAGCACGATCGCCTCACAGCAAGAAGGTCGCTGATCGCTGGTTCGAGCCTCGGCTGGGTCAGTTGGCGTTTCTGTGTGGAGTTTGCATGTTCTCCCTGTGTTGGCGTGGGTTTCCTCCGGGTGCTCCGGTTTCCCCCACAAGTCCAAAGACATGCGGTATAGGTGAATTGGGTAAGCTAAATTGTCCGTAGTGTATGAGTGTGAATGGTTGTGTATGGATGTTTCCCAGAGATGGGTTGCAGCTGGAAGGGCATCCGCTGCGTGAAACATATGCTGGATAAGTTGGCGGTTCATTCCGCTGTGGCGACCCCAGATTAATAAAGGGACTAAGCCGAAATGAAAATGAATGAATGAATATATGAAAATAGTTACATTTTAAACAGAAATATTGAAATAAAATATATTACATTTTTTATAAGACTAAGTAATATATAATTGAATATAATATAAAAATAGTTGTATTCTATTTCGTTTAAATATTTCTGTTTAAAATGTATTACAATTTTATAATATAATTAATACATAATATAATATCTAGTATAATGTGAAAATAGTTATATTTTATTTAAATATTTCTGTTTAAAATGTATTCCAATTTTTATAATATAAAAATAGTTGCATTCTATTTCATTTAAATGTTTCTGCTTAAAATGTCCAATTTTTATAATATAAAATAATTATAATATAATGTAATATAATATACGTGAAACTAACTATATTCTATTTTATTAAAATATTTTTGTTTAAAATGTATTCCAATTTTTGTAATAAAACATTATTAATATCAATTATATTTATATTCCCTTTTATTTCAATATTTCTGTGAGAAATGTATTACAATTTTATGACAAATCAAACAAGCTAGAATAAAATTTAAAGCAATGCTGCGCAAAACAAACACATGGGATCTTTAAGAACAACAAGCAACAAATCAAAAAGAAGAAGAAGAAGAAGATTCACTGCTGCTTTTCTCTGTGGACAGATTTATGGTCCAGGGGTCATGACCGGTCATAAACTCAGCTCAGCGGGACGCCTAATAACAGAACATGTTTTTATTGGAATAAAAACATGGGCCAATCTCTTTATGCCCTGCCATTTAAAACGCATAATAATAATAATAATAATAATAATAATAATAATAATAATAATAATAATAAATAAAAATTTACATTTAATAACTGTATGTACACATTCTGAAAAGATTAAAGTATTATTATTACTATTATTATTATTATTATTATTATTATTATTATTGTAAGAAAAATCCCAGATTCATTTGAGTTTTATCTCATTTGGAAAATACAATTTCTTTACTGATTTTTAAATCAGGCAACAAATATCATTTTATAATGGAGCTATCTTATGGATAGTAAATTCAATATATGCCGTTGAAGTCAGAATTCTTAGCCCTCCTGTTAAATTTAAATTATTTCATATATTTTTTCCCTCAATTTCTGTTTAATGGAAAGATTTTTTTCCAACACATTTATAAACAATATAGTTTTAATAACTAATTTCTAATCACTGATTTCTTTTATCTTTGCCATGATGACAGTACATAATATTTTAATAGATATTTTTCAAGACACTAGTATTCATCTTAAAGTGACACTTAAAGGCTTAACTAGCTTAATTAGGTTAACTAGGCAAGTTAGGGTCATTAGGCAAGTCATTGTATAACAGTGGTTTGTTCTGTAGACAATCGAAAAACAATATTGCTAATAACAGTGACCTTAAAATGGTGAATAAATGCAAAGCTGCTTTTATTCCAGTCAAAATAAAACAAAGACGTTCTTCAGAAGAAAAAATATTATAGGAAATACTGTGAAAAATTCCTTAATCTGTTGAGAAATAAATATGGCACAGGAGGACTAATAAGCATTTTGCCCTCAACTGTGTATTTTATTACAAGCAATGCCTTTTGCAAATACCACAAATTTAAAAAGGATTAATAATTACTTAGGATAAATTATGTTTAATATTTGTAAAATTGGTGCTCTTTATTACTCTTAAAATAAATGTGTTGTTTTTCCACTTGATGTTTACATATTTAAAGAACCAAAAAATAGTTGAGAAAGCCACCCAATTCAACACGTTTCTAACACGTTACAGCACTTATTCTTCACAATAATTTGATCATGAGTAGGGCCAGACAGAATCTGCGGACATTTTATGCTATTCCTGTAGAGAATTTTGTAAAAATCTGCGGATTTATTTTGGGAGTATCATAACTAAAAACTTAATATATGAGATAAAAAAAATAATACCTTTTAAATTTTTATTTAATGTTTACAATGCAAATCCATCTAGATCCATTTATTTGGTAAACAAAGCAAGTCTCTTACGTAACAGATCTGCTAAAAGACAGAAAACATGACTCTACAAACTGTATTGTAAATAAATCAAATGAACACTTTCATATTAGTCAATAATATTACTGAAATTTATTTAAAAACTGAATAAATATAAAATTCACACACATTTACAACAAGTAAATAAATAGACTCAGTTATGGGCTACGAATCTGCGGATTTCTGAGCGCGCAGTGCCACTTTAAACTACTGCAAACCTGGTTCATTCGTTTACAAAAGCAACAAAGTATCCAGAATGGCGTCCACTCGGAAAAATCACAAGCACGGCCGCCACCTGCTGGCGAAGAGAGGACTTGATTTCTAACCAAATTCCTTTTTGAATAGTTACTTAACACTCGTCTTCAAGAAAATAAATAAATAAATAAAGATTCCAAACACGAATTAAACAAACAGCAGACTAAAAGGCTTTGTTTTAAAATAACTCAAGCGAATTCTCCTCTGAGGGTCTGAAAGTGGAGCGCGTTTCACAGAATCCGCCCACTTTCCTCCAACAGTCCAATAGCGTCTCTAGAGGAGTCATGAGGTTTATTTTAATGACCTTTTCTTGACTTTTCCACCAATTTACAGGTGTGTCTGTCATCATCATCATCAGCACAGATGGTCGGAGACATGGAGGCTCAGCAGAAGGAGCTACAGCAGGTAAGCGAGTTTATTCCCACGTTTATAAACAAACGCGCTTATTTTGCAAACACTTAACTTTGCAGGCGAAGTTTGTTCGTGTGTCGGTTTGACATTTGAAAGAGCGTCAATTCCTCAACACGCCACGCCAAAACAATAACATCACCTCTTTAATTTGGCTGATGGCAGATTCTGAACCCGCAGAAAGTCAAGTCCCTGCAGGAATGGATGCAGGGAAACTCTATCACTTTAACCCAGGTCAACGGGCAGAGGAAATATGGTGGTCCTCCTCCAGGTAAGTGCTCTTCCATCGACCTGAGATTAGCATTTGAGCAATTAAAACGCAACGTGGCGTTTCGAGCTCTTTTATGCCTCACAATAATATTATTTGGCTTTCATGTTGGTAAAGATGAGCACATGGCACCATTTAAACCTCTTATTTGGCTTCGTGGTACTGAGCAGAAACATAAGATTTCCGTTTAGGTTTAACAATAGCTTGCCGTGTGGTAAATACGCACTTTAGGGCTCTTCTGAATGTTTGAGCCATGCCTCTTTTGTGCTTTGCATTAAAACGTGGACACCTGGAGGTCAATCAGGCCCCAGGTCTGCTCACAGCTGCTCGGTTATTGGTCATTTGATGATTTTAGATGATTGGGGGATGAAGGTGTTTGGTTTGTAGATGAGGGAGTTCGGTTGAGGCAGACACATTAGATGTGTATAAAACAAACAGTAGTGTGTTTTAAAATACTGTTGTTTTTAAAATATATTTCACATCATTTCTCACAGACTAGTTGTCTTACTTTTACCATACTTCCCAAGCTGAGTTGTTATATATGTAATTGTAAATAGGCATGTGACAGGATAAGATTCTGACTGAGATTCTTTGGTTATAAAGTAATCCACAGCACTGTTCAGCTCTATAGCGTGCTTGTATGTTGGTTTATATGTGATTCTGTTTTTCAGATGTTTTCTGATTTGTGGGCTGACCAGTAGCTTTTGATGTGGAGGATGATTTTCTGGTGGAGATACTGTTGCTCTAAAAAAACTAAATAAAACATTTGTAAAAAGTCACATAATATTTTTTTTAAATAATTATAAAAAACGTACAAATACCTTTAGTGTATAACAGAATTTATTTTTATTTTTACATTTTTTTTGCGGTTTTAAAACCTTGACTTTTCCAAACTGTGGTAAACCTTGTAACTGGTTATCGTCCCTTATTGTATATCATCATTTAATTTAAAATTATGTAACGTTTAACATGCTTCACATGTGTAACGCCATGGTCTTTAGCCTCCTTGTTAGAACAACCGACTCCCATGCGGAAGGTCGCTGGTTCTGTCCCAGCCCGGACCGGAGTGTAGGACCGGCGGGGTTACATTGGTGCCGTGACCCGGATGGGAGTGAGGTTTAGGGGGGTGAGTGTAACGGAGGCCAGCTAGTAAGTGCTGTGCAGGTAAACCTCACTCCTCTGACCTCTAAAGGTGCTCTAGCGACAGATGCTAGAGGCCATGGTCTTTAGCCTCCTTGTTAGAACAACCGACTCCCATGCGGAAGGTCGCTGGTTCGGTCCCATCCCGGAGTGGGTTGGGTGGTGTAGGACCGGCGGGGTTACACATGCTTAATTTAGAAAACAACACTTTTTGTAAATGTATAATGTCTTTAGAAGTAAAACAAAAATCCTTTTTAGGGGTTTTATTTAGTTGTGTGTGTGTGGTTTTTTTTATTTTGTATTATTTATTTATTGCAAAAATCATAAACTTGCCGACAGAGCCTCAGCTAGCAGATAGTTTTTAGTTTTGTTTTTTTTTGATCTGGTCTCTGGTTGGTGATTATTTTATGATGTTTTCATGAGTAATAGTATTTACCGTGTGATGTTTTCATAAGTTGTTATACTTCTGTAGGATCATGTCAAGAGGAAGAGCATTTGCCTTTATCTTTTGCCTTGATGTGCCTGAAGCTTGATGGACTGTGAAATGTATCATCATCACATTAATGCATTTTATAAAACTACCTATTTCAGTCTGACCTTGGCAATAGTTGTGTAAATACTGCCATACTACCAAAAGGCACGGTTTGTAATGGATTTCAAAGTTATTGGACATTTTATCAAGATGAATTTATGATTTTTTAACTGAGTAAACTATAGTGAATAAACCGTGATAATGTGAGATGTTGAAGGCGTTTGAATAATTTTTAGTTTGACTGTATATAAAAAAGGTTTCCTCAATCTATCCCTATTCAGCATCATTTTAATAGATCTATTATTTACACGGTTCTTTCCAAAGTTAAGTTTAAGCCCTTTTCAAGCACATTCTAGGTGCATTTTTTTTTTTTTTTTTTACTCTTCCGGCACTTTACAGTTGAAGTATGTAAATTTGTAATTTGCCACATCACATATAGTAGTCAAAGAAAGATTTGATGGCATGTTTGTCCCAAATCCAACATCAAATTGCTCTCATTCACTTTCTAATATGTAATTTACTCACATCTTAAATGTCTTTCATCATAAATTTATATTCATTTAAATTTTAAAGAGCACAGATAAAAATTTATAAAAAAAAAACCTGGCAGATCATGCTATTGTCACATGCACGTGAGTTTTGCAAAAGCAAAAAGACTTATTTAAATGGGTAATTATTGTTCCCTATGTGGTAAGATACATTTATTAATTCATTCATTTTCATTTCGGCTTAGTCCCTTTATTAATCTGGGGTCGCCACAGCGGAATGAATCACCAACTTATCCAGCATATGTTTTATGAAGCCGATGCCCTTTCAGCTGCAACCCATCACTGGGAAACATCCACACACACCCATTCACACACACACACTACGGACAATTTAGCCTACCCAATTCGCATGTCTTTGGACTGGGAGAACCGGAGCACCCGGAGGAAACCCACGTCAACATGGGGAGAACATGCAAACTCCACACAGAAATGCCAACTGACCCAGCCGAGGCTCGAACCAGCGACCTTCTTACTGTGAGGCGATCATGCTACCCAGTACACCACCGTGAGGCCCCAGATACATTTATGATGGCAACAAATTTACATTTTCAAACAGTTTCAAGACTTTATCTAGAATCTAAGCACGTTTCAAACCTTAAACACTAGATTAAAATTAAAGCATTTTCAAGGAATTCCAGTATGAATCCTATACGAACCCGAATCTATTCATGAACTACTTATTAACCCCTTGTAGTTGTAACCATGCTGTAACTAAACGCTCCGCAAATATGAATGCAAAACTGTATAAGTATAGTATAACTTCATTGAAAACGTCAACATCAGTTAGTCTTGTCATATTGAAATACCATTTTCTAAACTGTAGCAAATAAACTGATAATGTGAGAGAATGTTGAAGGTGTCTGAAGCATGTTTGGTTTAACGGTGTTCTGTAAATAGTTACTTTAAACAGTTAGTTCACACACAAATGAAAATTGTTATACATTACTCACCATCATATCATCCTAAACCCCCAATGATTTTCATTCGTCTTTAACAGATATTTTAGATTAAATCTGAGAGCTCCCTCATCCTCCATAGACAGGATATAATGAAAACTACCTCAAAACAGACCATATGCCTTCAGTGGTTCACATAAAACAAAACTAACCTTTATTCAACAGTTCTTCTCTTCAGTGTCAGTATAGGGCACACATTAACGAGCGTTGTGCTCCTTATGTGTGTTGCACTCATTCACGCTGCTGACGTATACTTTGGATGCGCTTGTACTTTGCGTCGGTATATATCATTGCACAGTGCTTGTTAACTCACACCCTATACTGACATTGAGGAAAAGAAACTGTTGAATAAAGTCATTATTGCTTTATGTGCAAACAATATTTCTCATAACTTCATAATATTCCATCTGAACCACTTTTTTGACATTGAGTCTGGAACTTTGCTGTCTACTGAGGGTTAGAGAGCTCCTGGATTTCATCTAAAATATCCTAATTTGTATTTTGAAGATGAACGAAGTCTCTGGTTTTGAACAACATGTGTTGGTTTACACAAAAATTACTACCCTCTTTAAAGCTAGGCCTATTTAGTGTTGGTTCTGTCTCATTTTCTCATTTACCCCTCTTTTATTCCTCCTTATCCTCCAGGTTGGCAGGGTCCTGCTCCTGGTTCAGGCTGTGAGGTTTTCATCAGTCAGATTCCGAATGACGTGTACGAAGACCGCCTGATCCCTCTCTTCCAGAGCGTCGGCACCATTTATGAGTTTCGCCTCATGATGAACTTCAGCGGGCAGACCCGGGGCTTCGCCTATGCCAAGTACGGTGACCCCCTCACAGCCTCGGCTGCCGTCACCACGCTGCATCAGTACCGGCTGCTGGAAGGGGGCTGCCTGACTGTGCGCAGAAGCACAGAGAAGCGTCAGCTGCGTTTGGGGGATCTGCCGGTCAGCATGAATGAATCGAAGCTGCTGATGGTGCTCCAGATGCTCTCTGATGGTGTAGAGGATGTCCTGCTCAAGCCACCGGGGCCCAAAGGGAAAGAGGTTGTGGCTCTAGTTAACTACACGTCCCATTACGCCGCATCCATGGCGAAGAAAGTGCTTGTGGAAGGTATGGTGAGATATGAAATTATTTTAACAGTAAAGGTCTTTGCCCACTGAAGTCCGAAATTTTTGCATGCGTTGTTGTTTTTTTTGTATTCATATGCGAGTAAATTCGTCACATAAACAAACCTTGCAAACTGAGTCCGATGTGAATTAATTTATCCATTACGAAAAAACGCACAACATTTCGGAGTCAGTTTAAGCAGTGATATGTTCTCCTCCAAAGTAGAAAAAGAAAGAGGAATAGACTACATCTTGTGTTCATCCAATACTCCATAGAGGGGAAGGAGAGTTCAGCTCATCAAAGAGCTGCGCTGGATTATTCCGAAATGCAAAGTTTATTTTAGGAAATCAGTGGAATTGATGCATTGCTTGTGATACTTCACACATTCACATACGTAAATCCTGAACAGCGACTGGCAGTACCATAGATATTATAATAGATGGCACCCGCATTGATGTGTCGAAGCAATGGACCGAAAGCAGACCATGCTTTCTATCATAATGTCTATGGGCAGTACATCAAATGTATGAACACACACACCAAACAGCAGTAGGGGAGAGGTGCACCAGTCACTGAGTCCAGCATATAGGGGTTCTCGACTGTCTGTCACATTGTTTTTATTTTAGGGACTATATTTGTCAAAGTTATCTGTAGCTCAAATGACGGCATTCTGTATTTCGCTTTTCAGTTGTATGGTGGCTCTGAACTGTCAAAACACCCCTCAAAGGGCTTTTTCAAATGCAAAAAGAAAAAAATTATGATCGAATGAAAGTATGAGTACGATGAAAGTTTCCGAGGCAGTGTGTCAATACAATTCACACAACGTGAGGTCGAATTTATTTTTTAACATGCAAAAATTATGGATGAAAACTTCGGATTCAGTGTGCAATAACCTTAACAGTGCTACATAATATCATTATGCCTGCTGCAGCCATGGTACAGCAGCAAAGTTCCTTTATTATTAGTCCGAGTCCTAGCCATATCATTTATTTTCCTTCGGCTTAGTCCCTTTATTCATCAGGGGTCGCCACAGTGGAATGAACCGCCAACTTATCCTGCAGATGTTTTACACAGTGGATGCCCAGGATTTCCAGTGCTGGGAAACATCCATACACACTCATTCACACACATACAATTTAGTTTATTCAATTCCTATACCGCATGTCTTTTGGACTGTGGGGGAAACCGGAGCACCCATAGGAAACCCACACAAACACAGGGAGAACATGCAAACTCCACACAGAAATGCCAACTGACCCAGCCGGGCCTCGAACCAACGACCTTCTGACTGTGAGGCGACAGTGCTAACCACTGAGCCACCGTGTCACCCCTAGCCATATCGACCTAGCTAAAAGTGCTCTTGACAGACCGATAACAGACAGATGACAAAAAAGGTTATTTCTTATGTCTTTCTAGCTTTTCGGAACCGGTACGGCATTTCCATCACTGTCAGATGGACTTCCTTTTCGAAGTCAAAGCGTGTCGAGGAGACTCTGCAAGAAGACCGCTGCGTAACCCCTTTTGTCCTGAAGCCGCTTTCTAAACCATCACTCTTGCATTATGATGTACCAGCACACCAGTCTCTACTGCCTCTCCTCCGGGCCGTTGGAGGTCCGACCACCACTGGGCCAAGAGATGAGATGATTCCCCAAAGCCCCATAATGTCAAGAGATGAGCTGATTTCTCAATCCTCCATAAAGCAGAGAGATGAGATGGTTCCTCAGCTCCCTATAAGGCCAAGAGACGGGATAGTTCCTCAATCCCCCGTAAGCCTCGACGCCGTGTCTCATCTGCAGTGGATGTGCGAGGTCAACAGACTCGGCTCTCCGCAATATGAAGTCCATTTCCATCACGCGGCTCCTGACGGATTCCTCTATTTCGCCTTCAAAGTGCTGATCCCAGGCCTGCCGCTGCCCCTGTATGGGTTCGTCCAGATCCTGCCAGGTACCAGCGCTCGAGCCATGAAGGGTGAAGTTTACCGGGCCGCCGCTGAGCAGGTGATCCAAACCTTGTGCCGTATCTCAAAATTACAACCTTTCTAAGAATAGCAGATTTTGGCTTGATCGAATGTGATCGTGACCAGTTTTACGTTCAGTATTATGGTTTGCAGGCATGTACTGTTCCGGTTATAGATGATGAATATGTGGAGATTTAATGAAAAATAAGCATTTCATTTACTGTTGATGAAGGGGGGAAAAAAAAGGTGTAACCAAGGCAGTATTACTTAATTTTTATTTTACTTTTTCAAGCTCTTGAATTTAGTGGTTTAAAGTTTTACGTTCTCGTCATTTTATGATATTTTAACTATGTAATATTAATAATTGAGTTGTTTTAGTCAGCCTCATCATATTAGGATGACTGCATGTTTTCACGCTTTGATTTTGAATGTTTTTCACTGCATTTCGACTCTTCACTTTTGGTTTGGGTTTGTCACGATTGTTACCTTTTGCATGGTGTGCTCCTTGTTTGATGGGTTGTACTGACTATAAATGACTTTTGTACAATAAATAAGTTGTTCGAGAAATTTTAGTCGTTATTGTTCACTACAGTCTAGTACTATTGGTGATGCACTTAATAAACACCTGTTGAAAATGAAAGTTATGAATGGATCTTAAACTGTTAATACACAATTCTTGATTCATTTATTTTATTTTTTTAAACAACTTGAGTTTTGTTCAATCAACTTCAATTTGCAAAAACAATTAAGCTAACTTAATCAATTTGTGTTGAGGCAGCATGAAGGAATTGTGTGGAACCCAGCTTTTTTTATGGTGTACATCAAACTCCTCTTACTATAATGCGTGGGTTATAGGGCTCCATAACTAAACAAAAAAAAATATTTAAATCTAACAATGACTGGAAGGTGGTAGTAGTAAGCTTTTGAGTATTACTTAATTGAAATATTAAATGACAAATGAGCACCCGGAGGAAACCCACACGAACACTGGGAGAACACAAATGCCAACTGACCCAGCCGGGGCTCAAACCAGCGACCTTCTTCTGTGAGGCGATAGTGCTAACCACTGAGCCATCGTGTCACCCTCTACAGGAAATTAAGTGTATTTTTGTAAAAGATTTCTCTGGGTTTGTCAGCAATGCAGAAAGTGACCTCGAAATATAGGAAAGTGTAGCCTTTTCTCTAGTTTAGATTTCTACTGTATGTTTTTGTATGTGAAAAATGTAACAATCTAAAATGTAAGGTTTTATGTAGAATTAATTTAATTATATTTAAAATACTTTAGTTGTCATGACAATTTTATTGGGAAAAAATGGCAACGTTTAAGAAGTTTTAAATAAAAATAAGCTTAGTGTGGCGTACTTCGTGATTATGCTTGGTCTTTCTTTGGAGCTGTTAAAACCACCACATCAAACCTGTAGCTCTAATAATATCACATAAGTAGTAATTCACATGTTAAATTGTAATTAGATTTATTTGATTTTTTCTCCAAATCGCGCAGCCCTAGCCTAAATATTTAAAATGTCCATTGAAAAAATATTAGAAATGATTTTACAGCTGTAAATGACATTGTCTATCACCAAACGAAAAGACAACTGCCAAAAAAAAGTAAACGTTCAATTATGTGATTTATTAGCCCAAGCGTGCCTGACATCATGCACAAGACAAAGACCTGGTTTACTCATTTATTGATCGATTGACATAACCCAATCACCATTCAAAAGTTCAGGCAATGAAATCCTCATTTAGTGTACATGTTTGACTGACGCAACTGTAATTGATGTATGTTAAATAAGTCCACCGTTCTCCTCTGGCTACATGCTGACTGTAAGACTACGAGGTCCGTTTCTTGACTTCATCCACCAGCTCTACTCTGGGCACATCCACCTGCAGGGAAAGAAAAAAAAAACACACAAAACATTAGTGATTTCACACATTTCTCTTGATTAGATTGTAAAAAAATAAACAAATTTCCTGCGGTTTTAAATTATTGTGGGTTGCATTTTCGGTTTGTTGAACTTCCATTCAAAACAACTGAAAGTAATCATTTTAAATAAGGTTGCAACTGTAACTAAATAATTCATATGTTGGCCTATAAGTCTTGAAAATGTTACACCTGGTGTTTTAACATGACATTAGTAGCGCAAGCATACTTATATCTGTTGCCAAAATTCATTTGAGTTCATTGTTTTGTAACCTTCAGATAATTTTTTATACTTTTTATATTTTTTGTATTCACAGTCTTTGCTCAATACTTTGTTGATGCACCTTTGGCAGCAATTACAGCCTGAAGTCTTTTTGAATATGATGCCACAATTTTGGCACACCTGTCTTTGGAAAATTTTGCCCATTTCTCTTTGCAGTACCTCTCAAGCTCTATCAGGTTGGATGGGAAGCGACGGTGTACAGCCATTTTCAGATCTCTCCAGAGATGTTCAATAGGATTTAGCTCTGGCTGGGCCACTCAAGGACATTCACCGAGTTGTTCTGAAGCCACTACATTGATATTTTGGCAGTGTGCTTTGGGTCATTGTCCTGCTGGAAGATGAACCATCGACCCCAGTCTGAGGTCAAGAGCACTCTGAAGCAGGTTTTCATTCAGGATGTCTCTGTACATTGCTGCATTCATCTTTCCCTCTATCCTGACTAGTTTTCCAGTTCCTGCTGCTGAAAAACATCCCACAGCATGCTTCACTGTAGGGATGGTATTAGCCTGGTGATGAGCGGTGCCTGGTTTTCTTTAAACGTAACGGCTGGCATTCACTCCATTCAGACCAGAGAATTTTGTTACTTATGGTCTGAGAGCCCTTCAGATGCCTTTTGGCAAATTCCAGGCAGGCTGCTATGTGCCCTTTACTAAGGAGTGGCTTCCATCTGGCCACTCTACCATACAGGCCTGATTGGTTGACTGCTGCACAGATGGCTGTCCTTCTGTAAGGTTCTCCTCTTTCCACAGAAGAACTCTGGAGCTCAGACAGAGTGACCATCAGGTTATTGGTCACCTCCCTGGCCCTTCTCCCCCGATCACTCAGCTTAGATGGCCGGCCAGCTCTAGGAAGAGTCCTGGTGCTTCCAAACATCTTTCACTTACGGATGATGGAGGCCACTGTGCTCATTGGAACTTTCAGAGCAGCAAAAAATTTTCTGTAACCTTCCCCAGCCTTGTGCCTCAAATGTATTTATACCACTCTAATATAGCTGTGTACACACGTCTGTACCAAAAAAAGCTTCCAAAGATTGATTTTTGCATAAAAAGAGCCTTTAAACATCATTTCAAATGGTAAAAATATAAAATCTTGCCTCTTCTCGACTGGCCACATTCCTCAGTTTGACGACTCCATCTTTGAGTTCTTGCTCTCCTAAGATGGCCACGAGAGGAATGCCGGTGTCCTCACAGTGCTGCAGCTGACTCAGGAGCTTTGGGTTTTTCTTGTATAAAACTTCAGCCTGCAGCGTATAATACACATTGTAAGAGAAGTTCAATACAATTGGAAATCCATTACGATTTACTGGAAATGTCATTCAAGCGTATGCAAACCTTGATTCCAGCGTTCCAGAGCTCAGCTGTGAGTTTGAGTCGCTCTTCTAGAAGGTTCTTCTGTGCTGAAGCCACAAGCACTTGAGTTTCAGTGGTGCGCACCTTCTCTGAAGACAGCTGGACGAGGACAGAATAGTGCATGTTGGCATTTTAATACCCTTTATATTAAAAACAAGGTGGCACAGTCCTTGAAATTTAATCTCAAGCAATACACAAACACTTTACTGGAAGGGGTGTTCATAAGACTGTCATAAAACCTTTATATTCATGACATCATGAATGAGATTTTATGCATGCTTATAACAACTGTCATTAAGTGTCATTCGCTCAGATGACATTGTTTGTTATGACAATTTGACAAAACAAATATCAGACATATGTTTTTGTCTTTGTTATGACAACAAGACGACAAAACTTGTCATAAATCTGTCATAAACATGATTGTCATGAAGCCATTATAAATATCATGAATTTTATAACCCTGTCATTAATATTTTGGGGGATTTTAAATTTTAATAATGCACTATTAAATGTTGAACTATGATTAATAAATGCTGTACAAGTACTGTTCATTATTAGTCCACGCTAGGTAATACAATAAGGTTATTACCATATAGTATTACCATAATCATTAATAATTGAAATGGAATAAATTAAATAATTAATAGAGCCGCTCATATTAGATTTTTTAATAATAAAAGGGTGGCACAACTCTAACAATGAATTAGTGAGTAGGTTGCAAGTTGGGTGAGCTCCGCACAAAAATAAAAACGTTATGCCACACCTTTACTACTCTACATGAGGCAAGCTTGTTTCTTTATGAACCCAAATGGTGAGGAAACCACGCAAATATAAGTACATGGGGAAAACTGCTAACAAAGTGGATGCTAACAACAACTTTGAACATGACAGATAAAGTACAAAAATAAATCAATGGGTATTAATATCCAGATCCTTCCAAGGATTATGAAAAAAAACATGAATTGAGATACAACGTCACATCCTGCCCCCTTTAATCGGTCTGCATTCATTCTTCTGCAAATCTCAGTTTAGTAATAAAATCACGTAACGTGACTTTTGCAGCATGGGACGTGCTTGATTTACCGAAGTCTAAAACATTGTGCAATTCTGAGTGTGTTTCACACAGGTGAGTGGGCTTGACAAACCACCTGTAGAAAAACTCTTCTCTCCATATGCACCAGACAATTTTCTTAAACGCCATCTTACAAGAACCCAATAAGGTAAACAATGTTTACATATGAATGTATCAAAAAACACTTACTATTCAACCTTAAGTACATCCTTTGCACACAATCTAGCATAATATTGTCTC
This sequence comes from Danio choprae, assembly GCA_903798125.1. NCBI lineage: Eukaryota > Metazoa > Chordata > Actinopteri > Cypriniformes > Danionidae > Danio > Danio choprae. The sequence goes on from CAIGQW010054354.1 coordinate 4,801,364, forward strand.
TGTTTTTCGTACTTGTATAGTCTGTCTTGGGTTATGTGTATTGTTAACTATATATAGTACATGTATAGTTAGATAACCGCTCCAGTATGCTAGCCATGTATAGGTTTAAAATTTTCTCTTCATCCAGTGCTGTGTTTATATTTGTTTATTTAAGTATCACTGTGGTCCTGTGAGACACAACATTTTATTCACTTTATGTCCACATGTAGCGGAATGACAATAAAGCTCAACTTGACTTCAGTTGAATAAATAAATCACTTCATATGCACTAATATCTATCAGTGGTGTGACGAATCGCAAATCTCACGGTTCGGATCACGTTATGATTTTTTAGTCACGGATCGGACCATTTTTCGGATCAGTTAAAAAGGGGAGGAGACAAATGCAATTTGCTTTCCATTACAAAAACAGCACTGCAAGAAACTTTTGATTTTAACAAACAGAACTTAGAACCTGTAATTTTTGTAAAAATAAAATGAAGAAATAATCGGCTGAATAAAAATGCATTGTAAAATATTCAGTACTGTGAAAAAAGTCCCTGTTACTACTACTGTTGCTGACAACGCTAAATGTTGAAATCTAACATTATAATTTGTACAACCCATATTTATTTTTAGTCTCATTTTCAATAAATGATTTAGTTATTCGCTCATAACACATGTTCCATTGTTAGATGTATCATATTTGAATAATTACACTAGTGGCATATTGGCTGGTTGTTGCTACCTATTGGTTAATGTAATTGCTGCCTACAACTTTCATTCTAGTGCGTCAAGTTAAATGCATATGATGGTGATTTGAATCTTTACCATAAACATCAGTGGTTTTTATCTAAACTGTTATCCCAGTACTTGTGTTATTTGACTGTAATTAATAAACATATGCAAATCACCATCATTTACAATTTATGTTGTGTGGGTGTTGAGATCCTGATCTTTTAATGATTCATTGTGCAGCTCACACTGAATGCATTAATGCAGGCTAAACAAGAAGTGACAGAAAACCCCTTTAATAACCCAAGAAACCCACCACATCCCGAAAAACCTACCACAACTTCTTCCGTCATCATTATATTTTACAGGAAAGCTTAAATACTTCCATACATGTGATTTGAATGACATGAGAGGCGATCTCTCTGCGATTGTTACAAATTTAGGATTAATCTACAAGTTAAAGTAGTATTAAGAATGTAATTAAGTAAAAAAGTATTAATCCGCGGGTCACGCAGTTCTGAACCATGGGTTGTGATCCGTACGAATCAATCGTGATCCGTTACACCCCTAATATCTATCTATTTCTCTGACTCACCTCTGCCTTCTGCTCCATGATGGAGAAGACCCTCTCAATGCCAATGCTGACCCCCACACAGGGCACTTTCCTGCCTTTAGGGTCAAACATCCCCACCAGGCCGTCGTATCGTCCTCCTCCAGCCACACTGCCAACACTTACACACGCCTCCTCCGCCCCGTTCTGCTCTGCAGGTGTAGACACCGGTGCTGAGATGGACTGAGTGAGAATGGCTTCATAAATCACACCGGTGTAGTAGTCCAGTCCTCGCGCCAGACTCAGATCAAACACCACCTAAACAAAAAGAGAGACATTTTAAAATTAATGAGGGCAAACGAGAGCACAGGGAATGAGTGTGGAGGGGAAAAAAATAAATAAATAAGGAACAGGAAATTATAAAAGGACCTACTGAAATGGAAACACCTTTAATAAATTTTATTGAGCGTGTATTTTTTTATCTAATGGGTCATAAAATGTAATAACGGTGCATATGAAGCATACAAAAAAAAATCTGATATACAGCTAAGCGAAGTTAATCTGAGGAGTTTTTGTCTTGCTGTGTAGCTCCACCCACAGGGAAATCTCATTGGCCCAAAATATATTATATTCTCTCTGATCAGATAGGAATTTAAATAATACAACACTCTTCATTCGTAAACTTTTCTTGGCAAACTACAGTATAGAAAGCCTAATGGATTAATTTATAAAATGTTTAAAAAATTCTTCAGTATAAAAGCTCCAAAATGAAAAGTTGTAACCAGAATTAAAGGGGTCCTATTTTACCCCCTTTACAAGATATAAGATACTTCTGTGCTGTTTCCAGAATGTGTTCGGCTCAAAATACCCATTAGATTATACAATGCTGAAAATGCCAATTCTGGGGTCAGAGGAAAGCTGTTTTTGTAGCCTTTAAATGCAAATGAGCTGTAAAATGAGCCTATTTCCAAAACAAAGTGTTCATTTAGCGACAATGAGAAATAGTACTTTGATGTTTTCCTGGTCAAGAACACTTCCGAAGTCACTTTATTGTTTTGCCTTTTATTAGACAGCACAGAGCAGCATTAACAAAAGCTTTTGATCATTTTCCTATTTAAAGCTTTACAGGAAAATTAATCAACTCTTTTTTTTGGAATTTGTTTTAGGAATGAGATGCTAATGGTCTAATCCAATTCAATGATTTATGCTAAGCTAAAAGCGCTCCCGCCAGACCCTGAGATTAGATGAATGGATCCAAAAATATAAAACTAAACAATTTAACTCTAGGACAATTGTAAAATGAGCCTATTTCTAAAACAAAGTGGAGTGTTTCTTTAAGGACAATGAGGAATAGTACTTTAGAAGTGTTCTTGACCAGGAAAACACCAAAGACACTTTGCCTTTTATTAGACAGCACAGAGCAGCATTAACCAAAGCTTTTGATAATTTTCCTATTTAAAGCTTGACAGAAAATTTAATCAAAACTAAAATTTTTTTCTTTGAGTGAGATGCTAACGGTCTAATCCAATTCAATGATTTATGCTAAGCTAAAAGTGTTCCCGCCAGACCCGGATATTGGCTGAATGGATCCAAAAGTATAAAACTCAACAGTTTAACTCGGAGAATTGTAAAATGAGCCTATTTTTTATTTATTTTTTTTTTTAAATGGAGCGTTCCTTTAAGGACAATGAGAAATAGTACTTCAGAAGTGTTCTTGACCAGGAAAACATCAAAGACACTTTGCCTTTTATTAGACAGCACAGAGCAGCATTAACAGAAGTATTTGATAATTGTTCTATTTAAAGCTTAACAGGAAAATTAATCAAAACTTTTATTTTTAAGTGAGATGCTAACGGTCTAATCCATTTCAATGATTTATGCTAAGCTAAGCTAAAAGTGCTCCAGCCAGACCCGGATATCGGCTAAATGGACCCCAAAAAGCAAAACTCAACAATTGAACTCTAGGAGAATTCTAAAATGAGCCTACTTCTAAAAAAAAAAAAAAAAAGTGGAGTGTCCCTTTAAGGACAATGCAAAATAGTTCTTAGTGCTCTTGACCTCTGACCTCACCTTGTCTGTGATCTGAAAGAGCTCCAGGTAGTTAAAAAGCAGCTTCATATCTGTAATGCCAGCACAGGCTTGTTTGCTTTGGGACAGTTTGGGGTCCTGAAGCAGCCGCTCAGCCAGATCCTTCCCACCTACAGGTCACAGATGTTAGTGGATGCGGCAAAAACAGCTCAGGCATCAGTAGGTGGTTGTGAAATGTGTGTGTAATAAAACTTTCCTCACCCTGCATGTTGACGTAATCCCTGATTTGATCGGCCACTTCTTCTGAAAGCCCCTTCTCATTCACCATCTCCTTTTTCACATCCTCCCAGGCCAGCTAAAACACAACAATGGGTATGCGAAACCTTAATGGGAAGGAAAGTGTACTACAAATACTATGAAAGTCAATGGTTACAGGTTTTAAGCATTCTTCAAAATATCTTCTTTAGTGTTCAAGAGAAGAAATAAACTCATAAAGGTTTTAAACTGATGAGTAAATTATGACAATTTTAATTTTTGGGTGAACTAGCCCTTTAAATTAGGCCTAGGTTGACCATCTTGATTAACGACTTTAAGATTATTCAATTTTCAGTTTAATGAACAAATATTGATACTTCAGTGCTGTTTTGAAATGCTTAATGTAAATAATGTTCTAATGATGTTTATTGCTGTAAAAATTAGATAAATCACATTTAGGCTTATGTCAGTATTAGATTTTCTTATGATTAATTATCCCGATATACAGTATTATCACAATATTGATCTAAACTTTAAACGGTATAATTTAAAAAAAAAAATCTTAGCATTTTGCTTTGTACAATATGGCATGTACACGTTCAGAGTAAACTCATTTCAACCATATTCAATTGCAAAAGGATGATTAAGTACAATTGTTAACACTTTACACCAAAGTCTCATTAGTAAACATTAGTAAACACATTAAAATCAATAGTACAAATTAATCATATTAAAGATAAATGTTGTAATCATAAATCGAATGCTGGAATGCTGGACTGTATGTTTCTTTGCTTCATGTTTCATGTATAGAAACGTTTCTCTGAGTAAATTATGATTTAAACAATCCATCACATTTTTAGCATCATACCAAGTCAGAATTTAAACACAACTGTTCATCTTATGGCATGTAAAAAAATAAATAGATTGAGTAGTGTTTCACAAATCATTTTTGGCATGGAGTAATTGAGAATAATATTAAGTTGTAAAGAACAAGTAATACATTCTTTGCTTTTAGTGCATGATGCTTCCTGTTGATGTGAGATTTAAAAAGCACTGAACGTTTTTTAGCTTGTTTTCCCCCCCAATAACAAGCTTTGTGCTACCTTTGTTTTCCCCATTTTAAAAAAGAAAAAGTCCGGGAGTCGATTTATATTAAAACTAATTGAATAAAAGAGTACACAGCCTGACAGTTTCACTTCAAAAGACCTCAAAGTATGTTCAGGAGACAAAAGGGATTAATTTTGTTTTGCCTCTATATGTTTTTTGAAAGCATCAAAGTGCCAATAGCCTTGTTTTCTATTTTATGAATCACTAACAAATACGATTTCAGCTAAAAATCTGTTTTAATGCAACAGCATTAACTGCATGTAACAACATGTATTAACAGCAGCTTTTTGGATGACCAACTTTTGTAATGCATCGGTATATCAAACATTTCAAACAATTAAGAATATGCAAGGCTTGTAGTCGGATCTGTCACCTTGTCCAGTTTATCCACCGTGGAGCAGATTGTGCGGAACTTCTCATCAGGAACACCACAAACAGCGAACATCCCATCTAGAATGCGTCGGTCGTTCACCTGGAACACAACAACCATCTATAATCAACCTTTTTCCTACTCTCCATGATGCTTTACGTGAATTGACCCTTTGCGGGCAGTCTGATCCGGCCAATCAATACACGAAGAAAAAAACAACTTTATGGTTTTCTGGCCAAATATGCTTCCTGGTAAATAGATGGAATAATCAAATGTAAAATAACACTGTAGTCCTGGTTGTAGAAATAAATCAATACAAATTAATGCAAATAAACTTGCAAACAAAAAGGCGCAGGCCCTAAAAACCCATGCAAATGATAAACTCTGTGATGGTGCGTTCACACAAAACGTGGATGAAGTGATTTACATGTTAAGTCAATGCAAAGACAGGATAAACATCCTGTGGTGAGATTAGCGTGAATGAACGAGATTTGAGCAAATGATGAGCTTCAAGCGAATGGACGAGATTGGAGCAAATGGACGAGATTCGAGATTTAAGCGAATCTACAAGATTCGAGCACATGGACGAGATTCGAGATTTAAGGCGAATGGACGAGATTCGAGCAACTGGACAAGATTCAAGATTTAAGCGAATGGATGAAATTTGAGCAAATTGACGAGATTCGAGCGAATGGACGAGATTCGAGATTTGGGCAAATGAT
>CAIGQW010054354.1:4828452-4857773 GCA_903798125.1 Danio choprae
TCCTTGTCTACAATTTCTCTCTTCAAAAGTTATGAGTAAACTATTTTTTTACTCATTTTAAATAGAATTGCAGGCGTTTCTTAATGATGATGATGATGATGATGATGAAAAAAAGCCTTTATTTGTCACATACACTGTTACATGTAGCAAAATTGGACCCCAGCCCGACCATACAGGTCAGACGAGAGGTAGCTTTTAGAAAGAGGAAATAAGATACATAAGGGAAAAGGGAGGTGAAAAAAAGCCTGGTGGAAAAGAGAGCGCCGGTCACAGACTCGTCTACCCACATCGGGGGGTGATAAGCACACGAAGGCGTGGACTATTATAATAATTATATTTTAGGAGTTTTGGCAAAGGACAGAGTACTGGGAATCGAACTTGGGTCGCCGCGAGGACCTCAGTGCTGTATCTCAACGCACTTAACCACAAGACTATTGGCTCATTCACACAAACGCATCTTTACTTTTAAAAATGCAAGACGCAATGCTCAGGAATGTTTTTAAAAAAGAAAATGCAGCATATAACATGAAGCCTACTTAGTGCCTGTAAACAGAGACTTGCAACGGTTGCCCCACCTCCAAGTTCTTTTGATTGGTCCACTGCTTTGGGTCTGACAGTGATGAGCAGCACTGCGTCTAAAAGCTTAAGTCCTTTTAACTTAACAGGCATCTAAAAAACACACCCTAAAGTGTGCGCGCCACTTCAAAAGAGTTAAAACGGCCACACACATCTGTAAATCGCGTGTTTACATTGAAAAACTATAGAAAAGTAGCGCATTGGAAAGGAAACCGCCCATTACACATGCAGGTATCAGGGTTTTTTCAGTTCTCCTTTTTCAATTTTTCTTATTCAGTTGTTGATTTTTTTTTTTCCAGTTTCTTTTGTTTCCTGCTTTGAAACAAGGGCTAGCCCATTATTGACACTGTGTACATCACACAGTTCTGATGATGAAATTCATGTCACAGACAGACCCTAGCACACATTTTAAAAGGGAAGTAAACTTTTGGGTATTACGAGGTGTCATCACACTTTCTGAATCTGCCTGTAACCTTGCATGAATCTGACAAAAATGCCACGGTTTACACCAAAATCTTAAAAAAAAAAACTAATTTGTAATTTCATTTTATTTTGTTTTATTTTTGTTGTTTTTTTATTATCATTTTCAAGACAAGCACATTTTGTCACCAACACGTTGAATTAAAAATATCATTTGAATCACTGTAAACACAACTAAAAGCACAACATTTACAAGAATTAAAGGTATAGTTCACCCAAAACTGAAAAAGTACTCACTGTTTAATCACAATGTTTTTGTCATTAAGTGGTCAGTTTTTTATTCTGTTGAACACAAAAGAAGATATTTTGAAGAATGCTGAAAACCTCCAGCTTTCTTCAAAATGTTTCCAACTTTCCAGCTTTCTTCAACATTATTTTCATTTGTGTTCAACAGAACAAATCAAACAGGTTTATGACAAGTGAAGGGTGAAAATGATAACCAAATGTTCGGTTTTGTGTGAACTATCCCTTTAATGCTGCTGACAAATTTAATTGGTGCAATATTGGTGTGTGAGATCGACAACACTGATATCTAGATATTTTCAGAATGTGTTTATAGTGATAGTTAAACCGTGTTTTGATGAGTTTGTGTTTTTTTGTGCTGGTACTTTGTCAGATTTAGACCTCTCATGGATAAATAATAAATATTACACTAAAACTGGCATCTAGTCTGAATATCTTTATGAGTGATGAGTGAAACTATTCATTAAAAATGGTTTATTTATTTATTTATTTATTTCACTTTTGCTCTGACTTTGTTTTGGAACTATTAAATAATTGATATATAAAATACTAGTTCTGACCATGTTCCCTTTGACCCTTTAGGCATTGATCCCCCTGACTCTGAGAAGGAGAAGCTGGGCATCCTCGCTCTTCAAGTCAAAGAGAGAGACGTGCTTCATTCGGTGGGACTTTTAATATCTGCATTATCTCTATTTCATGACATACTTTATATACAGTGGGGGAAATAAGTATTGAACACGTCACCATTTTTCTCAAAAAACATATTTTCAAAGGTTCTGTTGACTTGAAATTTTCAACGGATGTTGGTAACAACCAAATAAATGCATATATGCAAAGAAAACATATTCTACTTTACAAATTAAGTTATGTGTAATAAAATGAAATGACGCAGGGAAAAAGGATTGAACACATGAAGAACGGGGGTATAGAAAGGCAGTAAAAGCCCAGACAGCAGCTGAAATGTCTTAGTAGTTCTACATTAGCAGGATTATGAAGATGAAACCAGACATTTCAGCAAGACAATGATCCAAAACACAGCCAAGGAAACTCTCAAATGGTTTCAGAGAAAGAAAATAAAGCTGCTCGGATGGCCCAGCCAATCGCCTGACTTGAATCCAATAGCAAATACAAAATAAAGATCAGATTTGATAGACGAGACCCAGAGAAACATCAAGATTTTTACACTGTTGAAGTCTGTGAAAAAAATCACACCTGAGCAATTCATGTGACTTCATTCTCCATATGAGAGGCATCTTTAAGCTGCCATCACCAAAAAAAATTGCATACATTTAAGTAGTTCAGTACTTTATCCTTGCGTCATTCCATTGTTATTACACATAACTCATTTTTCAGGTTTTTTTTTATTTATTTTGTTTTGTTTTATTTTTATGTTTGTATTGTTTGGGTTTTTTACAAAATCTGGTTCAATTCTATGTCAACAGCTTCTTTAGAAATATTATTCCCAGGAAAAAACATGATGTGTTCAATACTTATTTCCCCCACTGTACATGTGTTATAAGATCAGATTAATTTGTGAATTTAATTTAGATTTTGTTTCAGGATTTATCATGCAAACACTCAGGCAAGAAATTCAGAGTTCAGAATATTCAAATAGCTGTGGTTCTGTAATACTGAGGGCCTTGTTTATGATCAAAACACATATACAGCATATTACATTTTCCAGCTCAAATTCAACCATCTTCTCTTCTAACTGTTATTAAATGTGTGCTCGTTTCAGGAGCTGATCATTGCTCTCCTCAGCAATGCTGTGGCACAGTTTAAGAAGTACAAATGTCCACGAATGAAGAGCCATCTCAGTAAGTCCAAAAACACACATTTATTTCAGTTATTTAATTTCAGCAGTACACAAACTTTGCTCTCGCTGCGCAGTGGTTCAAATGGGAGAGGAGTATTATCATGCAAAAGACTACACCAAAGCATTGAAGTGAGTTAAAGTCAATATACAGTAAATTTGGCATTCCTAATATGAGTTTATACCTGTCCAGTACTTATAGCTGTTACTTTATGACTCCCAGGCTGTTGGATTATGTGATGTGCGACTACCGTACGGAGCGCTGGTGGTCTCTGCTGACGTCTATCCTGTGCACAGCTCTGAAGTGCTCATACCTCATGGGGCAGGTCAAAGACTACATCACCTACTCCATGGAGCTTGTGGGCAGAGGTGCATGAACTCTTCAATTGACTATTAGCTTTAGCTTAATCAATAATTACTGTGCTTGCTAAGATGTGTGTGTCTGTGTGTGTTTAGCCTCTATCCTCTCTGAAGAGCAAAAATCCAGAATTGAGAAGAATCTGATTAAAGTGCTCATGGTACGTATGAAAATATAGCATACTTGAAAATGTTGATGTTTATGTATTTTGTACTTAGGGGAACACTCTACTTTTTGAAAATAGGTATATTTAGCTATATATATTATATTTCCATTCAGCCGATTTCCGGGAGCACTTTTAGCTTAGCATAAATTATTGAATCGGATTAGACCATTAGCGTTCTGCTCAAAAATGAACAGAGTTGTGATAATTTTCCTATTTAAAGCTTGACTCTTCTGTAGTTATACTGTACTCTAAGACCAGTGAAAAATTAAAAGTTGCTGTTTTCTAGGCTGATAAGGTTAGGAGCTATACTCTCATTCTGGCGTAATAATCAAAAAACTTTGCTGCGTAATATCATTAAGCCGTAATGAGAGTGTGGTTCCTAGGAATACTCCTAGCAACTTTTCATTTTCTGTTGGTCTTAGTAACCAATCTAACTGCAGAAGTGTCAAGCTTTAAATAGGAAAATTATCAAAACTCTTTGGTTGTTTTTGAGCAAGATGCTAATGGTCTAATCCAATTCAATAATCTATGCATGCTACGCTACGCTAAAAGTGCTCTTGCCAGACCTGAAGTTTGGCTGAATGTATTCAGAAATGGTAAAACTCAACTGTTTAACTCTAGAGAACAAAAGTTGAGTGTTCCTTTACCCCTTTAAAGTGGTTATAACTGTCTTTTTCCTTTGTCAGAATGAAGTCCCTGAGCCTGAACCCGATTGTGATCCGGTCTCTGTAAAAGCAGCCCACTCTCTGTGGAGTGACCGTGTCTCTCTGGCTGGCAATAATGAGTTCACCATTGATGTCCAGGATTATGTGCCCTTTGGTAGGTTTTTCAGCTGATTGGTCTGAATCATTGATCACAACCTGAAAAACAAACAAACACACTTTGTCAAATGCCATGCATTTAAAAAAAGTAGCTATTAGTAGAATTTCCATTCACATACCTTTGGATATCACATAAAAAAATACTGGATGCAAAAATAATTCACCGTAAAATTAATGGTACATTTTTCTACCAACTTCTTCATTAGTTAAAAGGGATAGTTCACACAATTTATATTCTGTCATAATTTTCCCACCGTCCGCTTGTTACAATCTTGTAGCAAAAAATAATTCACCATAAAATGAATGGTAAATCTTTCTTACATTATAAATTCCTTTACTGCCATGTTTGATCAATTTAATGCTTCCATGCTTGATAAAAGTAATTTCTTTAAAAAACAATAACCCAAAACCTTTCATTTTACGCAAGAGCACTCTCCAGACACTATATAAGGTGCACCTTGCAAATACCAAATTGGACCACTTTTGCCTTCAGAATTGCTTTAATTTTTTATGGCATACATTGGAAAAGTGCACGAAACATTACTCAGAGATTGAGTTCGGTATAGACCTGATAACATCAACTCTGTCAGTCGTACAGCCATGAAGCAAATCTGCTGAGTTGACATCTTGTGACTGTTCAGGCCATTTGTGTATACTACAGCTATGGTCATGTTCTAGAAACCAGTTTGAGATTAATTCTCCTCTCGAAACGACTTTTCTACACTTCTTGTCACATGCAATCCCTTTAGGGCAGAGCTATCAGTCTTTTAGGGCGGGCTATCAGGGCGTATCTTGTTTTTGCCCTGCTTGTGTCCATTCATCAATATTCCTCCATTTTGTTAGCAACGCTTATCTCTCATCGATCCAATCGGTTCCCAACAGACAAAATCACGCACTGCCCTACACTTTTTTTCTCATTTCAGGATTTCTGAATTTCAATTGGATGTACATCCTGACATGAGGAAAAAAGGACAACCTTAACTTCAGTTTCATGCCAACTTTAAATGAGATTTCTGTTCCATTGTGTTCAACACTCACTTGCCTCCACGTGATTGGCTGCTTAGATATTTGTGTTAATGAGCAGTTCAACAGAAGTGGTCAGTGAGTGTCTTTATAGATGGGTTTATATACAGTTGAAGTCAAAATTATTAGCCCTCCTGTGAATTTTTATTCAAATGATGGTTAACAGAGCAAGGAATTTTTCACAGTATTTCCTATAATATTTTTTCTTTTGGAGAAAGTCTTATTTCTTGTATTTCGGCTAGAATAAAAGCAGATTTAAATTTTTTTAAAACCATTTTAAGGTCAATATTATTAGCCCCCTTAAGCAATATTTTTTTCGATTGTCTACAGAACAAGCCATTGTTATATAATGACTTGCCTAATTACCCTAACTAGTTAACCTAACTAACCTAGTTAAGCCTTTAAATGTCACTTTAAGCTGAATACTAGTTTCATGAAAATATCAAATATTAGGTACTGTAAACAAAAATTGGGGAAAAAATATACAAGAGAGGCTAATAATTCAGGAGGCCTGTTTTTATGTTCTGTGACGTTATGCAATAAGGTTACCTTTTTATATCCGCCACTCAGTTCAGTGCAAAGCCAAGTTCCTGTCCCCCAGTTTCCACATCGATGAGCCTGTGCAGCTGCATGTCTACGTGAGAGCCGACTGTCCACATCCTGTGCGCTTCTCAAAGCTGTGCGTTAGCCTCAGCAACCAGGTACAGCATAGATAAAAAACACACACACATACATACTACTTTGCTTTTTTCTCAATGGCTTTGTTTTAATTGCAGGAGTATAACCAGTACTGTTTGCTGGAAGACGCTTTTAAAGGCAAGGATATTCTAGAACCTTCCTTCCAGGAAAACATGTGTCTGGTCCCTGGCAAAACCCGCAAGTACTGCTTCAACTTTGTCGCCAAAACAGAAGATGTTGGAAAGAAAATCGAGGTACTGACCTCTTCATTAGATTAAAGGGATAGTTCACACAAAATTTAACATTCTGTCATCATTTGCTGACCCTTCACTTGTTCCAAACCCTTTTGAGTTTCAAAAGGAAGATATACTAAAGAATGTCAGCAATAACAGGCAATTTGTTTTCCTCCATACCTCTTCATCGAAGTTGCTCACAACACTTGTCCATTTGTAATTTAGTCAAATATGTAAACAAAGCTGTTTTGCAGTTAGCGCTTCTGCTTTCGGATGCTAGTGACAATATTTTTGTCCTATAGTTAAGTATTTTGGTTTGTAGAGAGCAAAAGCAGCTAAATATTTAAACAAAAATAAAACAACAAAAAGCCTGACCTCCTGTTTGTTTACAAATACAAGCGCAGCCATTTAGAGCTTATTTCTGGTTAATGATGTCAGAATTTGTCAGAATGATGTCCGAATTTACCGGAAAAATTCTGAACGTTCTTGCCAGTGCTTTTTTTGAATTTACCAGTAAAGTAGTTTCGGAAATGTTTCATATATTTACCGGTAGCGCTGTGTGAAAGGGGCTAATAGCTGCTTTTTTCCAACATTCTTCAGAATATCTTGTTTTGTGTTTAGAACCACTTGAATTTGAGTAAATGAGGAAATAAGCATTTTTGGGTGAACTGTCCCTTTAAATTTGGATCTTGTGTTGTCACAGATTCTCAGCTGATTAGTTTTTTTGATGTTTGTCTGGTTTTGTCTTTTAGATCACCAGTGTGGGACTCATGTTAGGTCGAGAAACGGGCCGTTACGTCTATCTGAACTGGCGGGGCGGTTGGGGAGATGCAGCCTCTTCTCATGAGACTTTGCAAGCTTCCCGCTCTTTTAAGAGGAGGACACGCCTCCCAGAGCAGCATGTGGACTGGGACACAGTGTCTATACAATCTAGTACCATGTAAGTTAATAGAAATTCGGAAAAAACAGTATATCGCTGGCAGTCAATACAGAAATGTATGCTTTAAATGTATAGTTATTTTTTTAAAACGGAATAGCTCACCCATAAATATGTCAAATCAGCGATCAGCCAAAACAAATTCCCATGAACAGACACATTTGGCACCCGCAGGAAATCAGTGATTTGTTAAATTTGTTAAAAACACATTGATTCTGTTCATAAGACGTGTTAACTCATTGGCTCTGTAAAAAAATGCCACTAACCAACACCATTATACAGCTTGGAAGATCCAGGATCAAATTTAAAACAGCTTGACTGTGTTGTATGGGAACCGACAGTTTTAACCCAAAAATGACCGGTCTGTCACATGAAGAAGAGCTGGAGTCAGAAATTCAATTAAAGAAAAATAGTTTGCTGTTTATTCAGCAGAAGCCAGCTTCAACAATCTCGTAGAGTTCGTAGGCCACTCTATTTACAATCACAAAACAACAACAATTATACTCTCACATAACATCCTTAACTGCGTCATACATATAGGTGTTTTAACCTGATGGTTAAAACACAGATAGACTTTATGGAAAATGTCCATGTGAGTGTGTGTGTGTATGCGTAATTCCGAACTATATCTTCCAATGATTACTTGGGCGTCACATAAAAAAATCAGACAGCCACTAGTTGTTTCCAATCCTTTAAGAGTCCAGGTCCACTCAAGAGGTCTCCATGACCTCTGACTAAGCTGGGTAGATCCTGAGGAAACAAATCATTTGGCATACAGAAAAAGCAATGACACACATATTATTCCAGTTTTACTCTGAAGGGGCATGACACTAAGGTCATAATATAATCTAGGCCCTTAAACGTTCAACTTTACTAATAAACATAAAGACATAAAAAAGGATATGTGTTACTTCATCCTGGAGTGGACATCCATCAGAAAACCCATGCCTTCAGTGTTCATCTAAAAGAAGAAAGACAAATTACACTGAGGATGGCTTGAGTATTTTGGGTCATTTTCATTTCTGGGTAAACTATCTCTTTAAGCTACTATGAAATGAAAAATAATGACTGATCTTTCCTCCTAAGTGATTGGTATGTCAATAGATATTTTTATTTCATCCGAAATGCGTCGAGTTCAAATTAACAAAGAATAAACGGCGATGTTTTTCTTCCCGTCATCCTTGTAGGATCATCTCTAGAGTGCCCAAAATCTCTGTACACCTGACCCATGAGCCTCCAGCGCTAACCAATGAGATGTTCTGTATGACTGTTACCATCAAGTCAGAAGAAAACACTGTAGCCAAAGACATCAAACTCACTGCTGGCCTCAAACCAGGTACTGTCTGGAAGAAAACAATGATTTTTTTTCTTTTGCTTTTTGTTAGATGATATATTCTGATTTATTTGGTTCTATCTAGTGTTTTTTTTAAGATTTTGAGTTTTTGATCAAGTGATTAAAAAGAAATCTGTCAAATCTGTTGGTCAGATTTAAAAAAGCAAAATGAACAATCAATGATGTGGATTTACAAAGTAGATCAGGTGAATTTTCATTTCACTGCTGACTTCAGTTAACCCTTCTTGAGAACTTGTTTCATTTTTCTCATTGGTGTTCATCTTGAATTTTTAAATGCAAAAGCACTTTCTGTGTGAAATAGCCACAAAGACTTTCAGTAAAGAAATTTTCTTTATAGTCTTTATAATTTTCTATATATTTTGTGAAAATTTCTTTACTGAAAGACTTTGTAGCTAGTTCACACAGAAAGTGTTTTTGCATTTAAAAGCTCAAGATGAACTGCAATCAAATAGAAAAATGAGTTCTCAAGAAGCATTTAAAAAAAAAATTGAACTTCATTTACCCAAAGACTATAGTTTTGAATGGGGAAAAGTGTAATGGCTATATGGCGATTAAAGCCCTGGCTTCTAGTACAGGATCAGTCGCATCAATTACATGTTAATGACTTTAACAAAATATTACTAACTTTAAAAATAACCTTTTGTATTATAGGTTTACTTTAATTTACTTATTTTTATAACATTGAAACTATATTGTTTCTAAATATATATATATATATAAAAATTATAAATATAGTTTCAAAATATACAACCCCAAATCAGAAAAAATTGGGACAGTATGGAAAACGCAAATAAAAAAAAAACAATGTAGTGATTTCAAAATTTACTTTGACTCATTGAAGACAATACAACAAACATTATTTAATGTGTTCCTCATGATTTTGTAGTTTGTTTGTTTTTTAAATAAACACGAAATAAACAAAGTTGGACCAGTAAAGCATTTACCAATTTGTAATGTTGCCATTCCTTTTCACAACACTTAAAAGACGTTTAGGGACTGAAGGCACCAAGTGATGAAGTGTTTCAGGTGTAATTTTGTCCCATTCTTCCAACAAGTCTTAATATGGGCAACAGTATATGGTCTTCGTTGTCACATTTTGCGCTTTAAAATGCGCCACACATTCTCTATTGGAGACAGGTTGGGACTGCAGGCAGGCCAGTCAAGTACCTGTATCCTCATCCTCCGCAGTCAGGACTTTGTAATGTGTGCAGAATGTGGTTTTGCATTGTCTTGATGAAATATGCATTGGCGTCCCTGAAAAAGATGTCTTCTTAAAGGTAGCACATTGTACTCCAAAATCTAAATGTACTTTTCAGCATTAATGATGTCATCACAGAAGTGCAAGTTACCTTTTCCAAGGGCACTGACACAAGTCGAAGTCGATGGCGCTTCTGGACACTGTTAACATAGGGCTTGCTTTTGGCACAATACAGTTTTAACTGGCATTTGTTTTTTTTGCATTTTCCATAACTTCCCAACTTTTTCAGATTTGGGGTTGTATATACTGTACAAATATGACAGAAAAAATAAGCACTTTACAATATGAATGTGCTTTAGGTATCTAAAAGTTTCCATACAAGCACAGTGATAGGTTATTTTTCTATTTTTCTTTTAGCGACATTGCTGTTTGGTTATTATTGATGACGTCAAAGACAGCGGCAGATCTAATAGCCTGACACTAATGCACAGATTACCATTAACATATCAAACATTTTGTACTGTCCTTGAAACATAACTCTGTTTACATTTCATTTCACATCATAAAAGCATTTTTAGATGAAAGTGCATTTGAGTCTCAAGAGCCCTTTGGAGTGAACTTTGGAGGGACCAGTATATGTTAATATGAATCTGCGCGTTAGTCTATTAGACCTGCCGCTGTCTATGATGTCATCAGTAATACTCAAACATGTCACAGCCGCATGTCTCAAGCACCCTTCAGAGCAAAAACAAACAAAGTGCACATGAGTACTTAAAAGCAGCCTTCTGTGAGTAAGTGAGCTGTGTGTGTGCAGTATACTTCATTCCAAATGGCTTTATTAGAGCATTTGAATGGGGGAAAAATACAAACAATAAGGTTTGTTTAAAGTAGAGCTGGCACAATATATTGTGATAATCGTATATTCAATATTCATATCATAGAGATGTGCAATATATTAAATATAATTAAATATGCCAAGTATTTGTTTGTTGCAGGCATACACTACCTGACAAAAGTCTTGTCGCCTATACAAGTTTTAGGAACAACAAATTATAACTTGACGTCTAGTTGATCATTTGGTATCAGAAGTGTCTTATATGAAAGGCAAAGCCCTCTAGATTACACTTATTTTACCAAAATAAAATATGATCATGCCTTGATTTTTAGTTATTTAATTAGGACAGTAAGGTCTGTCTTTGCTTAGCCAAAAGTCATGTCACTTAACAGAAATAATATACAGTATAGAAAATAAAGTCATGGTGCCGTGGAAAAATAATTAGTATTGTGTATGACTCCCATGAGCTTGGACGACTGCTTCCATACATCTCTGCAATGACTCAAATAACTTATTAAAAAGTTATCTGGAATGACATAGAAAGCGTTCTTGGAGGACTCCCAGAGTTCATCAAGATTCTTTGGATTCATCTTCAATGCCTCCTTCTTCATCTTACCCCAGACATCCTCAATAATGTTCATGTCTGGTGACTGGGCTGGCCAATCCTGGAGCACCTTGACCTTCTTTCCTTTCAGGAAATTTGATGTGGAGGCTGAAGTATGAGAAGGAGCGCTATCCTGCTGAAGAATTTGCCCTCTCCTGTGGTTTGTAATGTAATGGGCAGCACAAATGTCTTGATACCTCAGGCTGTTGATGTTGCCATCCACTCTGCAGATCTCTCGCACACCCCCATACTGAATGTAACCTTAAACCATGATTTTTCCTTCACCAAACTTGACTAATTTCTGTGAGAATCTTGGGTCCATGCGGGTTTCAATAAGTCTTCTGCAGTATTTGTGATGATTGGGATGCAGCTCAACAGATGATTAATCAGAAAAATCTACCTTCTGACACTTTTTCAAATGATCACCTAGAAGTCAAGTCGACGACAAGGGATCGACGACAAGACGTTTGTCAGGTAGTGTAGGTTGTTTATCCAAATTTGACCAATCAGATGGGGACTTTTTATTTTTATACCCACCTCCCCAGTAGATTATATTATTATGCGAACGTAGTGCTTTAGAGCAAAGAATTGAAAATAAATACTAATGGCATAAGTAGAGAGAAGCAAGGGAAATGACAACAGCGAATCAGATTATTCTGACATTGAACCAATAAATAGAAGAAAAATAGCTAAAAACTGGCTTTTTTTCTTATTCATTATCAACTAACGCTTATTCTTAGTCCTTTATTATCTTTTATTGCCTATTCTGTTTTATACTTTTTTAAGGGAACCCTCTGTATTGAGACTTGTATGCCTTAATATTATGTAAATGATGCCTTTTTGTGAAATATGTAGAAAAAAAACACGTTTAGGTTATTCCAAAAAATCCACATGGGCCCACATGTGGACCATGGGTGCCGCCATTGCCTCTGGAGGTCCATCTGCTTCTAAAAGCAGCACAAATCTCGATACAATATAATGATTTGCGCAGCTTTTTTTCCCTACATATTTCACAAAGAGGTATCTTTTACATTATATTAAGGCATACAAGTCTTGATACCCAGAGCTCCCTTTAAAAGAGCTCATTAGACAACATACCCACTAAATACATACTAGTAATTAGTTATGATGACTCATGAGATACAGTACTTATATCAGTAGGGTTTAGTAACTATTCTGTTGTTACTTATAACAAATTCCAAATTTATATACTTTGTTTTCACTAGCATGTATAGTGACTAGTATTTGGTATATGACAATTAATGTACTAGAAATACTGGTTCTTATGTATTAGTTACTTGTATCTTTTAAATGCTAGATTTTTGCATACTATTATTTATTCTTTAGACTCTTATCCTATCTATTAAGTAAAATGTTATGCAATTTTGTACATTTAATCAAATTGGAAGCAATTGAAAACAAAAGAAAACGAATCTAAAACACAAAAATGGCATTGCACATTGAAATTGAAAGTTTTGACATTTTCAGAATCATTTAAGAGAGAGAAATGTGATGCAGTGGAATTTTTTCTTGCATTCTTTTTTTGTGTTTATTCATTCATTCATTTTCTTGTGGTTTAGTCTCTTATATATCAGGGGTCACCACAGAGGAATGAACCGCCAACTATTCTGGCATATGTTTTACGCAGCAGATGCCCTTTAAGCCGCAACAAAGTACTGGGAAACACCTATACACACTCATTCACAAACACACACACACACACACACACACTCATACACTATGGCCAATTTAGTTTATTTAATTCACCTATAGCGCATGTCTTTGGACTGTGGGGGAAACCGGAGCACCCGAAGAAAACCCACTCCAACACGGGGAGAACATGCAAACTCCACACAGAAATGCCAACTGACCCAGCCGGGACTCAAACTAGCGACCTTCTTGCTGTAAGGCGACAGTGCTAACCACTGAACCACTGTGCCACCATTTGTGTTTATTGTATTATTCTATTATTTTAGGCCAAGATGCCAACCTCACACAGTCCACCCAAATCACACTAAATGGCTCCGAGGTGTGTGACGATTCTCATCCTGCCCTGCTTCCTGACATTCCCCTCGGAGATCTGCAACCTGGCCAGAAGGTACCACTTCTTTTACTATGATTAAAATATTCATCCAATGGTCTTGACTCCAGTGTAATGTTGTATACTTGTTGTTATCTTGTGTGTCAGATTGTGAAGCCCCTGTATATCCGCTGCGTGAGCACTGGATCCAGAATATTACTGTTTCATGTAGCCTATTCCGTGAGCGCCACGGTCGAGGGCAAGGACATCACTTGCAAGTGTCACAAAGTACGTAATGTATCCTTAGGAAAGGTTTTGTAAAAATGATATTAAAATCACACATAACTTCATTTTTGAATAATATTTACACCGGTATTGAGTTTCATTCACAGAGTTGTTGTGTGTTTTTCACCTACAGGATGAAACTGTTACTGTAGAAACGGTTGTTCCCTTTGAAGTGGCTATGAAGTTTGTGTCTAGTAAGGTAAGAGGATTCACTTGGGTGATTTCAGTAAATTTCAGTTACTTGTTTTCTTCTGTGGAAAACAAAACTGTTCAACTGCTATTTTTCAATACTACAGACAGAGGTAAATAGAGACAGCTGGCAGACTTCAAAAGTTAGGGGTGGGTGATCAGGGTTCTTACGGGGTGCTTGAAATCCCTGAAAGTGCTTGAATTTGAAAGTAGTGTTTTCAAGGTTTGAAAAGTGCTTGAATTTCGGATAAAGTGCTTGAATATGTGATTGTGTAACTTTCATAATTATTTGTTACTAAATAGGTAATAATAATTAACTATTTAAATAAAATAAAATAAATATTTTTTGCTTTTGTAGAAAATGAAACGCTGGAATCTGTGCATATGCCTGTTGCAGTGTTTGAGGCAAACGTGCTATCAAAAACTTTCCTTAAAATTCTAGACTATATGATATCATACAATACGATACAATATGAAACTATCTGATACGATATGATACTCTACTATACTATAGGATACGATACGATACTTTACGGTATTATACGATACTATACTATACTATACTATACTATAACAAATAGCATCTGAAATAATGTAGTATGAAGCATGTATATGTATGTAAATGTATAAATTGCCATGCTTGTAAAGTGCTGGAAAAGTTTAAAAATGCATCTGTAAAGTGCTTTAAAAGTGCTTAAATTTGACTTTAAAAAATGTGTATCATGTCAAACATTATATCACGATTCCATACTAGGTATCCACTGAAATTTTGGGAGCCATAAACTGTAGTCACTGTGCAGTCTGTAGGGCTTTCACAGCAGATGCAGAAAGCACTTTGCTATGAAACCCATTGATTCTAATGGCTTGTGCTGTGCAAGGGTGGTTTGTTGCTGTGGCAACCAAAGCACAAGAGCAGCAGAGTGCAGATCTTCTGTGTGGCAATTCCGATCATGTACATGTATATTTTAATTATGACTATCACCAGAAAAGCAAAGTCTGCTCACATTACACTCAACATGGCATTCATATGTAATATACTTGTTCCCGCTGCTTTCAGTAGTGCTACTGTGCTGTCACTGTTTTTTTAAGTCTTAATTTATTTGTTATTATTTAATTAAATAATAAATTATTATTACAAAGCATTCATTATTGGTTTCGGTTTTGGTCTTTAGCCAAGTGCATCCAAAAGTTTTGGTTTCAGTTTTGACTTAGAATTTTCGTTTTGGTGCATCTCTTTTTAATATAAATCACAATCCTAAACCCTAAAAAAATATTTTAAGCCAAATTTAAATAGAGGGTTTTACTTCTAAGACATGGTGTCAGTATTTATGTAAGTACCTATGTAAATAAATTAAAAAGGATTGTTGATTAAAATTCTAAAGTTAGTGTGGACTTAAACCTTTCTGCAGAAGTGGCATCAGAATACAAATATTCAATATTCTGAAGCTTAATATACAGAATTAGTTAGATACCTGTTTTACTCGGTCACTGACAGCATATACAGTGGGGGAAATAAATACTGAACACGTCACCATTTTTCTCAGAAAACATATTTATAAAGGTGCCGTTGATTTGAAATTTTCACCGGATGTTGATAACAACCAAAGAAATCCATATATGCAAAGAAAACAAATCTAATTAGTTTACAAATTATAAAGTTATGCATAATAAAATGAAATGACGCAGGGAAAAAGTATTGAACGCATGAAGAAAGAAGGTGTAGAAAGGCAATGAAAGCCCAGACAGCAGCTGAAATCTCTCAGTAGTTCTTCAGCAACCCTCTGCCCTTCATCAGTGTAAATGAATGTTAGCTGCTTCAGTCCAACATGTACATTAGCAGGAGGATGAAGATGAATCCTGGGTGGACATTTCAGCAAAACAATGATCCAAAACACAGCCAAGGAAACTCAAATGGTTTCAGAGAAAGAAAATCTAGTTGTTGATTGATCACTCAATCACCTGACTTGAATTCAATAAAAAATACAAAATAAAGCTCAGATTTGATAGACGAGACCCACAGAACCATCAAGATATTTACACTCTGCCGAAGTCAAAAATTACACCTGAGCAATGCACAGTTTGCACAATGCAATGTTTGTATTGTTTGGGTTTTTATCAAAATCTGGTTCAGTTCCACGTCAACAACTCCTTTAGAAATATTATTCCCAGGAAAAAACATGACGTGTTTCATATTTATTTCTCCCACTTTAAATAGATATTTTTTTACTGGTAAAGTCAGACATTTTGGAATTATCAGATTCAGATGAAGACAGACTTTTCATTTATGTGTTCTTTTTAATGTTGGTTAACAGTATTTTGTGTGTGTGTCAGTTTGAGCATTTGGAGCGCGTGTATGTGGATATCCCATTCTTGCTGATGATGGACATTTTGAGTGCGTCTCCATGGCCAATCGAGCTGGTGGAAAGTGAAGTCCAGCTGGCCTCCAGTATGACCGCCATTGATCAGCCCCAGAGTCAAGTGGAAGGAGGTGGGAGAGCTTAATTCCTAATGGTTAGATTGCATTAAATATACAGTTGAATCCAAAATGATTCTCCCTCCTGTGAATTTTTTTATCTTTTTCAAATATTTTCCAAATTCTGTTTAACAGAGCAAGGAATTTTTCACAGTATTTCCTATAATATTTTTTTCTTCTGGAGAAAGTCTTATTTGTTTTATTTCGGCTAGAATAAAAGCAGTTTTTATTTATTTTTTAAAAGCATTTTTCAATGTCAAGGCGGTTCATTCCACTGTGGCGACCCCAGATTAATAAAGGGACTAAGCCGAAAATGAATGAATGAATTTTTAATGTCAATATTTTTAGACCCCTTAAGCATTTTTGTTTTGATTGTCTACAGAACAAACCATCTTTATACAATGATTTGCCTAATTACCCTAACTCACCTAATTAACCTAGTTAAGCCTTTAAATGTCACTTTAGGCTGTATTCTAGACTCTTGATTAATATCTTAAATATTAAAATATTATGTACTGTCATGTACTATCATAAAGGAAATCAGTTATTAAAACTATTATGTTTAGAAATCTTCATTCAGTTAAACACAAATTGGGGAAAAATATACAGGGGGGCTAATAATTCAGGAGGGCTAATAATTCTGACTTCAACTGTATGTATTAAAGGGATAGTTCACCCAAAAATGAGTATCTACACACTGTTCTTACCTTCATGTGGTTATAAACCTTTATACGTTTATTTTTTTTTAGTTGAACACAAAATAAGATGTTTTGAAGAAAGTTAGGAACCAGAATTGACTTCCTTTTTTGTAGGAAAAACACGCAACTATGGAACTCATTGATTACCAGTTTTCAGCATTTTTCAAAATATCGTATTTTAAAAATATCTTATAAATCAAACAGGTTTGTAACAAGTGAAGGGTGAGCCTGTGTAAAATTTCCGTTTTGGGTGAACTATGTCTTTAATTGGGTTAATTATCCATGTAGATGGTATTTGAGGAACTCTTGTACACTGTACTGTAAATATTCTCACTGGTGCGCTTTATTTGTGTTGTGTGTCCAGTCACGCTGCAGACCAGTGAGTGTGCCAGTGAGTGTTTCCTGCTCAAATGTCCTCCTGTTCAGAATGGCACCAGCACTGTCGCCTCAGGACACTACATTATTTCCTGGAAGAGGTGACAACAATCTTTATATGTGTTCTCATTGAACTAAAAGGTATATTACATAAAAAGTCATGACATAAGAAAGCTAATTTTTTTATTATTATTTTTATTATTTTTTAGGGGGCAGTTTTGACAATTTTAAGACTCTCATAATACAGATGAAGACATTTTATGATTGAGAGATTTATGCCCCTCAGTAGAAGTCCAAAATTTACCCTTCAAAATCAGTCTATATGAATTAAGCAATTTAAAATAGACACGTTAAAAATACACTATACACTACCTAATGAAAGTCTTGTCGCCTATCCAAGTTTTAGGAACAGCAAATAATCACTTAACTTTCAGTTGATCATTTGGTATCAGAAGTGGCTTAAATGAAAGGAAAAGGCCTCTAGATTACGCTTATTTTTCCAAAATAAAATATGATCATGCCTTGATTTTTAATTATTTAATTAGTACAGTAAGGCAAATTATCAAAAGTCTTGTCACTTAACAGAAATAATGTACAGTATAGAATATAAACTCATGGTGCCAGGGAAAAATAATTAATATTGTGTATGACTCCCATGAGCTTGGAGGACTGCAAATAACTTATCAATAAAGTCATCTGGAATGACAAAGGAAGCGTTCTTGCAGGACTTCCAGAGTTCATCAAGATTCTTTGTATTCATCTTCAATGCTCAATACTGTTTATGTCTGGTGACTGGGCTGGCCAATCCTGGAGCCCCTTTCTTTGCTTTTAGGAATTTTGATGTGGAGGCTGAAGTATAAGAAGGAGCGCTATCCTGTTAAAGAATTTGCCCTCTCCTGTAGTTTGTAATGTAATGGGCAGCACAAATGTCTTGATGCCACAGGATGTCGATGTTGCCATCCACTCTGCAGATCTCTCGCAGGCCCCCATACTGAATGTAACCCCAAACCATGATTTTTGCTTCACCAAACTTGACTGATTTCTGTGAGAATCTTGGGTCCATGCGGGTTCCAATAGGTCTTCTGCAGTATTTGTGATGAAATGCCCTTATTCAATTCCACAATGCACAGCAATAACGAGTCTATACAACCCATGTACACACAACAACTAGAAAATCCACATAATGCGCCATTAGAGTTGAATGAATTACTGTTGACGAATGAATTACCTCGTCTGACCACAAGATGGCATCTAAAGCGGTGTATAGTTTAAAAATAAAATATTAATTAATTGGAGTAACATTTGTATAAATGACAGAAATCAAAGTCTTTGTTTACTATTACTAATAGACAGCTGGGGTCTTAAAAAGTGTAAAAAAAAAATTATACATCAATTTAGGGAAATTTAAGGCCCTTAAAACAATTATCCAATATATAGTTGTATGGTAAAGTTTGCTATAATTTAATCTGCAATTATCGGGATGCTTTGTAGTTTATGAAATCAATAAAATCACATTTACTGTAGTAACCAAGGCCACTATTATTTGTGCTGTTGTATAGGCTCCACCTTCTGGTAAAAAGATAATTAGCATTTTTATTCATTATATTATAATGTTTTAGTTTAGGTGCAGGTATGTTTTATGTAGCATTGTTTCTCTAAAACAAAATAATTTTAAATCCTAATTTTAAATGATTCAATCTATATTAGATCACCGTCTACTAATGTATGTTGAATCTTTGTGTGGATCGTGATGAAAGGGCAATTGTTGCCTCAGCCTGTGATAGAGCAGATTAAAAATTCGAGCGTTTACTAAGACCCAATATATACTTTTTTACTGTGCTAATTATTCTTTTGTAGTTCTCTTTCTTCTGAACCTACAGTGGGGAAAATAAGTATTGAACACGTCTTGTTTTTTCCTGGGAATACTATTTCTAAAGGAGCTGTTAACATGGATTTGAACCAGATTTTGGTTAATACTTTATATAAAAGGCTTTTTTAAAATGATGGCAGCTTAAAGACGCCTCTCATATAAAGAATGAAGTGCTCATTGCTCAGTTGTGATTTATTATTATTATTATTTATTTTTTTTTTTCCCACACAGACTTCAACAGAGTGTAAAATTCCTGATGGTTCTGTGGGTCTCGTCTATCAAATCTGATCTTTATTTTGTATTTTCTATTGGATTCATGTCAGGCGATTGGCTGGGCCATTCTACAGCTTGATTTTCTTTCTCTGAAAGCATTTGAGAGTTTTCTTGGCTGTGTTTTGGATCATTGTCTTGCTGAAATGTACAACTTGGATTCATCTCCATCATCCTGATAATGTAGATGTTGAACTGAAGCAGCAAATATTCATTTACACTGATGAAGGGCAGAGGGTTGCTGAAGAACTACTGAGAGATTTCAGCTGCTGTCTGGGCTTTCATTGCCTTTCTACACCTTCCTTTTCTCATGTGTTCAATACTTTTTCCCTGCGTCATTTCATTTTATTATGCATAACTTTATAATTTGTAAACTAATTAGATTTGATTTCTTTGTATATATGGATTTCTTTGGTTGTTATCAACATCCAGGGAAAATTTCAAGTCAACTGCACCTTTATAAATATGTTTTCTGAGAAAAATGGTGACGTGTTCAATACTTATTTTCCCCGCTGTATCCTATGGGTAGTCACGTAAATTAATTCTCTTGATGCGTCATCATACTGTAAATTAAAATGTCACCAATGTTAATAGTTGAAACTTAGAATAATGACGAGGTATTAACATGTCTGGAAAGAGTCTTAAAAAAGGTTAATCTTAAAAGGTTTTAAATTTACTCTCATATTCCTGTATATACCCTTGTTAAAAAGTTGAAAATCTAATCTGTCTAAAATCTAACGGCGAAGCACAAATAAAACAGCATTTCTCATATCTCGTTTCATTCATTCCTTCAAATGGACTATGTTAGTTGACTAATGTAGGGAATAGTGGATGTGGGTATAGGGGGTGCTGTATTTTGGATACAGCAAATGAGCGAACATACTGTAAATAAAAGCTCAACAATAACACCTTGGTGTATGGGAAAGTACCGTATTGGTTCTTGCAAGTCAAGCAAGCACGATTAAGCTTTCTTGAGCAAATTTGAATACCGTGCACTTTTTTATTTAGCTGATCTGTGTCTTAATTTATGTCTGTTCATCATGTAAGTGACCTTGTCTCTTCAGATAAAATCAGTCAGGTCTGCATTTTGGGTAAATGTGACTTTTAGTGGCAGAACATGTATATCTCATCGATTTGATTGAAATATTTCTGTTCTTAATATGAATTCATTTCTTAAAAGTTTAGAACTGTACAACAGATCTATCATTTGTGAGTGAATTAAAGGGATGGTTCACCCAAAACTGAAAATTCTGTCATCATTTACTCACTTTTCACTTCATCTCTTTGAGATTGTTTCTTCTGTTGAACACAAAAGAAGATATTTTGAAGAATGTTGGAAACCTGTAACCATCGACTTCCATAGTATTTGTTTTTCCTGCTACGGAAGTAACAATGATTACAGGTTTTAAGCTTTCTTCAAAATGTCTTCTTTTGTGTTCAACATAAGAAACTCAAAACCACATAACACAGTATAAAATGAGTACATTTTCATTTTTGGGTGAACTGTCCCTTTAACTCTGACTTCTCAAACATTCCGATTTGAAATACCTGCATGTTTTTTGTTTTTTTTTTCTATTCAGAAAGTCTACATTTACTGAGACGTCAGTGGTGAGAACTGTCATTACTCTGCCACATGTGATGGTGGAGAATATTCCACTATATGTCCATGCAGGTCAGTCTTGACATTAAAATCAGTCATTTAGATTGAATCATCTGAGATTGATGACTTTGTTATGTTTATGCTGCTCATTCGGTCTGCTTCTTTGTTGTTGTAGAGGTGCCGTCGTTTGGTTGTGTGCGTGAGTCTTTACCAGTTCGGTATCATCTAGAAAATCGGACTGGTTTGGTTCAGGATGTAGAGATCAGCGTGGAGCCCAGTGATGCTTTTATGTTTAGTGGACTCAAACAGGTCTGTTTTCAAGATCAAAGCTTTCTTCACATATAGTCTACCTGATAAATAACACACATAATTAAATAAATTTGAAATGTACTCAATAATGTGACACTGGATCACATAACCAGTATTATGATGCATTGGTATATTATATATATAATACTAGTATTCAGCTTAAAGGGCAGTTTAAAGACCTAACTAGGTTAGTTAGGCAAGTTAGGGTAATTAGGCAAGTCATTGTATGACGATGGTTTGTTCTATAGACAATCAAAAAACAAAATGCTTGAGAGGGCTAATAATATTGACCTTAAAATGGTTTTTAAATAAAATAAAAACTGCTTTTATTCTAGCTGAAATAAAACAAATAAGACTTTCTCCAGAGGAAAAAATATTATAGGAAATACTGTGAAAAAATTCCTTGCTCTGTTTAACATCATTAGGGAAATATTTGAAAAAGAAAAAAAGGAGGGCAAATAATTTTATATGCTTTTTAAATATTTTTATATGCTTTTTAATATGCTTTTTGTATGGGCCAAAATTGTCCTTTTATGCCATAAAAAGTTAGAATATTGTAAATTTCCTACTTTAAATATATCAAAACTCATTTTTTGATTAGTATTTGCATAGCTAAGAACATTTTAAGATGTTGGACAACTTTAAAGGTGATTTTTCTCAATATTTAGATTTTTTTTTAAATCTCAGATTACAGATTTTCAAATAGTTATATCTCAGTCAAATACTCTCCTTCAGTAACCAACCATTCATCAATCATACATCAATGGAAAAATATTTGTATAAATCTCAATTTTAAAAAATGGACACTATTTTTTTTTTTAACCAGTCTTGTGGTCCAGGCTCACATATATTGCAGAAAAAACAAACATTTAAATATCAGGGTTTTTTTTTATCTGCATGTAGTTCCAACTTCCAGCCCAGTCACTCAGAAGGCCTGGTTCTCGTTCTCTGTCTGTGTGCAGGTGCGAATGAGGATTTTACCGGGTGCTGAACAGGAGATGTTGTATAATTTCTATCCTCTGATGGCGGGATATCAAGTCCTCCCTCAGCTCAACATCAACCTGCTGCGCTTTCCAAACATCTCCGGTCAACTGCTGCGCCGTTTTCTGCCGTCACGCATCTTTGTCAAGGTAATCAGTCTTTCAAACTATTTATCCATCATATTAATCTTTGTAAAAGATATTGCTGCATACCATAACCTCTGTGATTTCCATAAAAATTCAATTTAAGATAAATTATGATACAAACACTGGTGGTGGTGGTGGTTACTTTTCAAGTTTCACTTCTTTTTACATAAGGTGTTCATATTAGTACGGTAATATATTAATACATAAAAAATTCAAGAGGTATACTTTAGAAGTTTTTTTGAAATCAAAATAATTATTTATTTGATAATAATAAAATTTTTAGATGTTATTATCAGTATTATTCATTCATTCATTTTCATTTCGGCTTAGTCCCTTTATTAATCTGGGGTCGCCACAGCGGAATGAACCGCCAACTTATCCAGCATATGTTTTACGCAGCGGATGCCCTTCCAGCTGCAACCCATCACTGGGAATCATCCACACACTCTCATTCACACACATACATACACTAAGGACAATTTAGCTTACCCAATTCACCTGTACCGCATGTCTTTGGACTTGTGGGGGGAAACCGGAGCACCCGGAGGAAACCCACGCCAACACGGGGAGAACATGCAAACTCCACACAGAAACGCCAACTGACCCAGCCGAGGCTCGAACCAGCGACTTCTTGCTGTGAGGCGAACGTGCTACCCACTGCGCCATCGTGAGGCCCTAATTATCAGTATTAGTCTTACACTATTATATTATAATATATAGCATTAGTCTTGAGGATATCTATAAGCTAGTGTGCTCCAAAAAATTACATTTAGATGATCAAAACATCCAAAACATGCAGTGTCTGTTCCGCCTAAATGCATCAGTGTTTTATACTTTTTTCATACTTCAGTTTTACATACTTCAGTGTTTTTAAACTTACTTCAGTATATTTTTTGATTTCAATTCAGAGTCATTAATCAAACTGAAACCATTCCTTCAGTTTGAGTGTGTAAATCTCTGTGTGTAAATTTATTTCAGGAGTGTAATAGTCACTGTCTCCTGTGTGTGTTTGTGTGTGTGTGATTTCTCAGCCTCAAGGCAGAAATGGAGACACTTCCATAGAAGCAGCGTGAGGAAAAGCGAATCACATCTCCTAACTGGATGAAGACTGAACATTCCTCAGAGAACACACACGTTTACAGCTTAAGGAATTGAACACGTGAATGTTAGAAATCGCAGTTGATTTGTTTGTTGTGTGACATGTCTGGAGTGTGTTGCTTGTTAAAACCAGGCTGAAATGATTTGTTTTTAATCTAACAGATTTCATCTACAGTACCGCTAATCACCGTATTCTTGAAAAATGTTCCTGTAACTAAAACTACATAACTGCTAAATAATGTTTGAAGTCATTAAACTGACATGGCACTATAGCTGGTGTTGTCATTGAGATGTGGGACATGATTGTTTATTGTAGCTCTTAAAGGGATAGTTAGCACAAAAATGGAAATTGTGTCAATAATTTCTCACCCTCATGTTGTTCCAAGACCTTCGTTCATCTTCGATTAACATAAATTAGGACATTTTGGATGAAATCTTAAGCGCGACATGCATAAGGTGTATATGCTCTTGTGAATGTGACACAGAGGAGAAGAAACTGTTGAATAAAGTTGTTATTTTTGTTTTACATGCGCACAAAATTCTTGAGCATATGATTTTTTTCTGGACTTTGAAGGAGTCAAGAACCTTGCTGTCAATGGAGAATTTCATCTTAAATATCTTTATTTGTGTTATGAAGATGAACAAAGGTCTTAGGGCTTTGGAACGACATCAGGTTGAATAACTACTAATTTAATTTTCATTCTTGGGTGAACTAGCCCTTTGAAATCGGCATGAAATCCAAGTTCGGATAGAAGAAGGACTGCTGATGGCCCAGGGAAACCTCGAAAGACACTCAGGAATGTTTGCAGAGGTGTCAGTGGTGTCATTTGGTAAGTTTGTCATTTACTTGTTTGTAAATTTTAAAATTGAAAATGTATTTGATTTGTAAGCTTTCACATGCAAGAAGATGGCACATGAATATTGAGCACAGTTTTCTTTCACATATTGCATTTGAATGGAATTGGTATCCCTACCTTGTGGTTATTCGTGTCTCTAGCGAGTGGTACGAGGCTGGTGGCGTGGGTGTTAACGACTGTCACCTGTGTGCGCCACCTGTCTCGAGTCTTGAGGAGCTCTGGAAACTTAAAAGGAGGAGAGACAGCAGTGGAAGACGAGAGAGGACCAGGCCTGGACACTTTATGTTTGCTTTTAGGGTGCTTTCACACTTAGTTCAATTGCCTGGTCCGAACCCAAGTTCGATTGCCACCTTCTCGGCTGCTTTGTGTTCACACCGTCTTTTTTTCTTCTGAACCCCAGTACACTTGTGTCATCGACCTGCTGTTGTGTGTACGGCTGTTGCTAGGTGACGGATGGCCACGAAAGCCAAGGCGACAACAATGGAAAGACGTACGTACATCACAGTCGTTCTGCTTTTACTAAATCTTTTGGTTTTGGTAACATACAGAGAATGACTTGCGTCTATCTGCCACAAATATATTAAAAACGTTCAGAACTTCATGCGATGTCTGCAGAAGTCGTTTTTGGAGGAGACAAGCAGACATTATCACTGTGTTCATGCACTGGCTCAGTCCCGCTTGTCGCCAAGGTAGGTGATAAACAGACACACACCAATGAACATCATGAAAACTAAAGTTTGTTGTACAGTTGGCGATTCACTTCTGTTATTTGGTATGATTGCATTCATATCAGAAGTGAACTGGACCAGAGTTTGCGCGAGCCGTACCCCAGACCACCTCTTTCAGGTGGACTCGAGTATGGTTCACGGGTGCGCACACGAGTTCAGAATACATCGTTCACACTAGCTAAACGTTCCGAACTCTGACATCAAACGACCCCGGGTGTGGACTAAAAGTGCTAGTGTGAAAGCACTCTTAGTTTGGCAGTAGTCGCCATCCTTTTGTTTTATGTTTAATTTAATACAATTAATTAAAGTTCTTCGGTTCTCCGCCTCCTTATTCCCAATGGCCAGAGAGCCATCAAACCTTTATTACAGTGGTGCCGACACCCAGGAAAAGGAGGGATACGTTGTCCAGATGCCCTCGCTGTGACTACAGCCAAACTGAAAGCAAATATAAAGTGTCCAGACCTGCTCCTCTCTCGTCTTCCTCTGCTGTCTCTCCTTTTTCTACATTTCTTGAGCTCCTCTGTGAGACTCGAGACAGGTGGCGCGCACAGGTGACGGATGTTAACACTCACTCCACCAGCCTCGTACCACTCTCGGCCCCACCCCACTCGCTACAGTGTCTATTTTACATTTTGGCGAATTAGTGCCTAATTTGTACGGTCCACTTCATTTGTTGTCTTACAACCTACTTGCGTCCCAGTAATGGGCTAAGCCTTCACGCTTGTATATTAAAAAAATATATATTAATAACATTTTTTACATTTTTGCACTAAGTTGACATAAAATAGTTATATTTGTCCATGCCCATTTTAGTATCTTCGTAAATGCAGGCGGTCGTGTTTAAGAAACAAATGGGATGTGTATCAGGATATTGAATCTGCTCATAAATGTTAAAACAAACGAGGAGAAATCAATTACTTCCGTTTTTGATTTAATTTTTTGTTGTTGATTTTTGTAGCTGTGTAATATCATTGCTCCTGCTTCAGCCATGCTATGGCAACAAGGTTCCTTAATTTTTACACAGAAATGAGAGTATAGCTCCTATATAACAACCTAGAATATAATAACTTTTCATTTTCTGTTGGTCTCAGTACACGATGTAACTACAGAATAGTCCAGCTTTAAATTGGAAAATTATCGAAACTAAAAATTTTTGGTGCGAGATGCTCAATGATTTATGCTAAGCTAAGCTAAGCTAAAAGTGCTTAGAGATCAACTGAATGGGTTAAAAAATGGTAAAACTTTGAAAAAAACAACAACTGTTTAACCTTATAGAGGACTTGTAAAAGCAGATATGACAAATTGACTCTGAATCCATTTTTCAGATTAGTTTCGATAATTAAGTTTGTGTGCATTTTTTATTATTCATCATAATGCAGAATATTGTTTTTTTTAACTCCATTGTACATTTAGACAAGGAAATTCTCCAACAATATATCAAGATATCAGCTTGATTTTGGTTTCCTAGGGGATAATTCTCTTTGTTCTCACACCCTCTGTTACGGCTCACAGACTTGGAAACTAACCAGGCTAAAGCAGGTTAAGGCTACTTGGTTTTTTTCAGTCACCCAACACTCTTTGGCTTCCATTTAAACATATTAGCTTACCCTGATGTGAATGTGTATGTGTGAGAGAGTTTGTTTGACTGGAGGAGGAAGTGACTGTCTGAGAAATGCCAGCACAATAGAACCCAGATTTTGTACAGTTTGCCTAAATATGCTTAAAAGTAGTTTTCAGATTTGAGAAGTTTTATTGGAATAAAAATAATTGGCTCTTGTTGTATAATTGAAACACACTGTCAATGTGATTATTAACAGAGCCTTTCAGACTTTTTGAATTTGACTTCTTTTTGGGTGAATGTCACAAATCATGTCAAGCTCTTTGGGTCGTATTTCACCCTGAAGAAAAGCTCAAAATAGTCATTTAAAGAAACTAAACCTATTTTAATGTTGTTGTTTTTTCTGACAGCAACTGCCCTCAAAAACATCCAACTACACTGTAACAAATGTAGGGTTCCACACAATTCATTTATGTTGTCCCAGGACAAATCTATTAAGTTAACAATTAATTTAAGTAGATTGCACATGAAACAATTAGGTTTCCCACAAAAAAGTTTTAAGAATTGTGTTGTTTCAGCCCATTTTAAATAAGTAGTTTGAACAAGCAGCGAAAATATACTTTCTGAGGGCACAATATTAAAATATAAGCTTTTATGAATATATAATTAATTGTACATGTGCATATACAGTTGTATCTGTTTTTATTGCATTATTGAAATAATAATAATCTGATTATTTATACTAATTTAAATAAAAATTGCATAACTTGAAAAAATATTGCTATTATACAGTAACATTGACTTAAAGTCAGAAAACATGGAATCTTTGGTCAGATTTTTGGTCAAGTATGCTCTAAATCTTGATTTTAATTTTAGAAAGTAATGTCATCAGTAGTTTACAGAGGGAAAAAAAGTGTTTATAATGAAAATGTGTGTTTATATAATCCAAAACTGGAACTAATCTAGCAAAATATCTTAAGATCACAGTCCAAAAGTGATTACACTGTGATCCGAATGAATATGTTATGGTAAGTATTAAATGTAATTAGAATAAACAGGATTAGTACAACATTAATGAACAAAATTAATAATTAAAACTTTCAAAAATATATATTTTTAATAAATATATTATTTATTTTTTATTTAAAAAAAAAAGGAACAGCTTTACCACAGACTCTTTTGCCCCCCCAATACACCCCCACACTCTCCTCATAACTTTCACTCCCCATAAACACTGCATTATTTATCATTTAATATTTGCACAATTAAAATTACACATACTCATCACGCTACATTGCACTAATTCATCTTGAATTGTACATAACCACTGTACATATACATTTGTAATTATGTTCATATCTATCTGCATACCGGATTATTAATATCAATCTGTACTTATATTCATCTATTGTAAATCTCTGTTCATAGTTAATACAACCTGTATATAATGTTCATAGTACATCCATCTGTTAATATCATCATAGTTTTTCTAGAATTGCACTTTATAACTTTTTATACCTATATCCTGCACTTGCTGCTATTGCACTCCTGGTTAGACCTAAACTGCATTTCGGTGCCTAGTACATGTGTAATGACAATGAAGTTGAATGTAATCAAATGTAATCTATTACATTTTGTTGAAATTTGTAGTTAATTCTTTAGTTAATTCAAATGTTTTATCTTTCTATTCCTAAAGTTGGATGACCAAACTCTTGTGAAGTGAACATATGACCACACACTTAGTGGATTAATACACAGTAACGGTTTAATAAAACGCTTTTGTTTAAATACACTCACAAAATATTTTTGCTGCTTGTTCCTGACCTGAAACAACACAATTCTTGAGTTTTTTAGGGGGCAACTTAATAGTTTTATGTTCATTCAACTTAAAATTGTCAAAAACACATTGAAGTATATATATACTTTATTGCATAGGCAGTTAGAATACAGAAAAACACAACAGAGAACAACACAATGTCTCAATGTCAAAGCCCAAGTTCAAACTAGAACTATCCAACGTTATGCACCCACACCCACCCACAAACCCCTCGGGAGGAATGAGAATGAAATGAGAAAACTATATAGATTCTATTAAATGTACACAAAATAAACAATGAGACTATATATTAACGTATATGGTCCATAAATGTTAAAAAAAGAAAAGAAGGAAATAACAAATACAGTTCAGAGAGAATACTCACACAGATAGCACAGTACAACATGAAGACAAGTTTACCCCTGATAATCTCAGTCAGAATCTAATGAGGTCAAAGAGTCAAAAAAAGTTAGAATGGAGTATTATAGTATTATACCAAGTATTATAGAATTTGTCAGTAGAGCCCTGAATGGAATATCTAACCTTTTCTAAAGAAAGAAATGACATAAGATCTATTAACCAGCTATTAAGAAGTGGAGGAGTTGGAGACTTCCAATGAAGCAAAATGCAAATTTTTTTACAGTGTAGACCAAACTACACTCAAAATTATTATTTATTTTTTGCTTTTTGTTCAAACTACTTATTTAAAATGAGTTGAAAAAACACAAT
>CAIGQW010054354.1:4857873-4888838 GCA_903798125.1 Danio choprae
GTGTGTGTGTGTGTGTGTGTGTGTGTGTGTGTGTGTGTGTGTGTGTACATGTTTTTGTGACATGGCAGGACACAAATCTGCATAATGACATAGGTATGACACAGGTATTACAAAAAGGAGGTGAAATATGAGGACATTGCTGATGTCTCATTTCTTTAAAAAGCTTATAAATCACACAGAATGAGTTTATTTCAGAGAGTAAAGCTGTTCACAGTCTCCTGTGATGGTTGGGTTTAGGGGTAGGGTGGGGTTAGGCCAATACAATATATACGGTTTGGACAGTATAAAATGAATGGAAACCTATGTAATGTACCCACTTTTCACAAAAACAAACGCGTGCGTCATGCGTGCGTGCGTGTGTGTGTGTATAAAAGTAAGAGACCACTTACTTTTATTTTTCATTTATAAACTATATGACATTATAGTGGTTTGAAATGTGACCTGAGTGATTCGCACTGTATAATTTTTATGTTATATCAGTAAGACAATATGTGATTGTTGATTGTGCTTCCATTCCAGTAATTACTGCCTCTACCTTCACCAAAACAAAGGGCAACTGTTGTGGAGTCAGCAGGCAAGTCGAACATCCTGCCGCAGGTTAGCAACATGCTCAACGTCTTCATGCTAAAGCATTAAATTACACACCACCTGTGGCTATTATGAAACCAGAGAAGCCAATAGCACAGCAGAGACCTGTTTACATGTCTGAGCCTGAGTAAAACAGAATGAAACCCCTTATACTGACATCCCTACCTCTTCTTGCTGTAACAGATATTGCGTTAGTATTATATTAGTAGTATAATTTACAGTGATACCGGTTAGATGCTAAAATTGCGCACGATTGAACACATTAGTTTTAATAACTAATTACAATAGTTGATTTCTTTTATCTTTGCCATGATGACAGTACAATATTTTACTAGATATTTTTCAAGATACTAGTATTCTGCTTAAAGTGGCATTTAAAGGCTTAATTAGGTTAGTTAGGGTAATTAGTCATTGTATAACAGTGGTTTGTTCTGTAGACAATCTGAAAAAATAATATTGCTTGAGGGGGCTAATAATATTGACCTTAAAATGCTTTAAAAAAAAACCCTGCTTTTATTCTAGGCGAAATAAAATAAAGAAGACTTTCTCCAGAAGATAAAATATTATAGGAAATACTGTGACAAATTCCTTGCTCTGTTCAACATCACTTGGAAAATATTTGAAAAGAAATAAAATCCCAGGAGGGCGAATCATTTTGACTTCAGCTGTATTTGTTTTGTATCCATACTCATTTTGCACATTTGACTGATATGTTGCACAATACTATGGTAAACTTTTACCGTTGTGGTATTAAGTGGTAATACCATGGTGCAGTACATACCATATAAATTGAGCTGTGTGTCATTTAAAAGTTTTGAAGCCATTTTGATGTCTGATGGACAAGCATTGGATGATAAAAAAAAAACTCTTTTCAGCTTGTCTAGTGTTGTTATGCACTTGTACATGAATATGTTTTGTTTGTTCTTTGTTTTGTTGTTTTTTGGTCTGTTTTTTAGTCTTATCTTATCTTAGTGTTTGTGTCCAGATTTCTGAAAAGGAAACATTACAATTTCTGGTCAAAAGTATCATTCAAATCTAGTTATTATTTTGATCAATTAAAAATCAAGGATAGTACATGTTTGTGCGTTCTTGTTTTTAGTTGCTTTTGTCCAACATGCTGTAGTTATAGTACAAACTATTTTTAATAAGTGAAAGAAAGAAAGAAATGAAAGAAAGAAGAACTAAAGGAATAAAGAAGAAAGAAGAAAAAAACTAACGAAAGGAAAAATGGAAGAATGAACGAAAATGAAAGAAATAAATGAAAAAGAAAAGAACTAAGAAAGAATAAAAGAACGAACGAAAAAGGAAAGAAAGGAAAATGAACAAAACAGAAAAAATGTACGAAGAATTAAAGAACGAATAAACCAAACATTACAGAAAGAACAAACAATACGAGAAAAAAGAAGGAACGAACGAAAAACGAATGAAAAAATAAAAGAAATCAAGAAAGAATAAACGACTGATAGAAAGAAATGAAAGAAAGAACAAAAAACGAGAGACTAAAAAAAACAAAAGGAATATTCATTCTTTCATTTTCTTTTCAGCTTAGTCCCTTTATTAATCTGGGGTCACCACAGCGGAATGAACCGCCAAATTATCCAGCATATGTTTCACGCAGCGGATGCCCTTCCAGCTGCAACCCATAACTGGGAAACATCCACACACATCCATTCACAATGGACTATTTAGCTTGCCCAATTCACTTATAGCGCATGTCTTTGGACTTATGGGGGAAACCGGAGCACCTGGAGGAAACCCACGTCAACACGGGGAGAATATGCAAATTCCACACAGGAACGCAAACTGACCCAGCCAGGGCTCAAACCAGCGACCTTCTTGCTGTGAGGCGATTGTGCTACCCACTGCGCCACTGTACAAAAGGCAAACACGCTTCCAGTTCTGAATATTCGATGTAAAACGCTGCATTTTTGTCGTCTTACTCGAGTGTGAAGTTCAAATTTGATTTGTTTGAATGAAAATTGGTTTTCACTCTAACACGTGACGCTCCCCTCTGGGTTCTAGTAGTCCCCCCTTCATTTGCCATAGAAACACACAAACAACATGGCTGCGATGTTGAAGTTTAAACCCGTTTTTGGTCGACAGCAGGAGGATTAGTTCGTGACAATCTTCATTTTTGACTGACATTTGGACTTGGGGAGTGCGACTGCGCCTGCAGTGCCTCTTCTCCGCCATTAGAGGGCGTCACTGTGTGAGCTGCGGGAGCTTCAAGGTAATAACCTGCTTTACACACCGTAAACCACACAGGCATCGTCACGCACCGGCCTGCAGGGATCCACCGCATCTCGACGAAGAAAAAAATAATACGACAAATCACTCTCTTTTTTTGATTTTGACGCAAACGCATTTTTCATCCGCGGACATTGAGAGAATGCTCTTCTCCATCCCGCATCCCCGCTGGAAGAGGATGTCATTATTTTCACGCCGTTGTCTCTGATCAAGGTGAGGAATGGATAATATGCGGCGATTTCAGCGGAGAATAACATGATCACCTGCGCGTTCTACCCTTAAAATGACATCCCGCATCCACCCCGGCCTTTGTTTGGAACGATAATGATTCGACGCTCTGTTTATCGCCACGATGCTCTTTTATTACAGTAATTGCATCACCTTATACAGGCAGGTCAAATGAACTAACGCGCAAACGCGCTCTTTGTCTGGCTGCGGGCGCGCGCTCAATCAGTCAATCAATCCATCCATCCATCGCCTTGTTTGCGCTTCCAGGCGCGGGGAATGCGTCGAGTCTAAGCGGGCATTTTCGAGAGGATCAATGGAGCCTTTCCTGCAGATCGCGCCGCACTCGCTGGCCATCGTGCTGTCGCGCGTCGTGGCGGAGGACGCGCCCGGGGTGACGGAGAGCGAGGAGCCGCCGCACCATCACACCGGCTACGAGATCTTCGCCGACTTCAAATCGCTCAACATGAAATATTTCTGGAATAAGATGGTGGCCGATGCCATCGCCGAGACATTTTTCCTGGGCTGGATAGACGAGCATGTGTTACTGATCCAGGGGAAGGAGGATCACCTGGAGGTGCTGAGGGAGGCTTGGATGAGGAGGTCCCTCAAACCACCGCAGGGCTTCGACATCAAATACCTCGGTGAGAATCTGATATATTTTCAGCCTATTCTATATAATAGTGGGCTGTTATTGTTGTTATTAACTTGTATTGTAATCAATCGTTCTTCTGGGGTTTAAAGGGGGATAGTTCACCCAGAAATGAAAATGAAAATTTACTCACCCTCAAGTGGTTCCAAACCTTTGAGTTTCTTTCTTCTGTTGAACGCTACAGAAGATATGTTTAAGAAAGCTGAAAACCTGTGACCATTGGCTTCCATAGTAGGTAAAACAAATGGAAGTCAATGGTTACAGGTTTCCAGCATTCTTCAAAATATATTTCTTTATTAAACTCAAACAACAAGTAAATTGCAACAAATAAATTGTGAGTAAACAACGACAGAGTTTTCATTTTTGGGTGAACTGTCCCTTTAACAAAGTGTCATGGTATTTCCACATGGTACCATGGTAGTCCTATTAGTGCTATTGGATTTTGTCCTGTCATCTTATGAATTTGGTAATCATTCAGTAGGATTTGTATCAAAATAAATAATGTGTGGTGATGTTAATGTTTTTACACATACGCAATGTATTTATACGCCTTTATAATTATTATGGAGTCTTCTTTCAAACTATTGCAAATTCCTGTGATACATGATAATATTATTGCAATCATATGAAAATACCCACGGCATTCTTTTGGATTTGATGATGTGGTTGATTATACATCATGATAATCATGGTTTTTATGGTGTACCTTGGAGCACCATACAAATACCATGGTAAATTAATATGACTGTCGTTTATTACCAGGGTAAGCATCAAAGTACCAGAATTTAGTTGTATTATGTACAATCTTTAACATGGCAGTACCATGTTTACTTACCTTTGCTTACCTTTACCACATGAGTGCCACAGATTCAACAGGTTACATATTAGATATTAAACACATGAAACTTATGATTTTGGAACATTGTCATGCGGGAAGAAGTGGTTATATTCCCCTCATGAAGATATTACAAAAGCACATATTTCTTATGCGTTTCACGCGTGATATTTCATGTAATGTTCTTGTTTTATTGTTTTTTATTATTAAAATGAACACACTTGTGCTTTCGTGTTCGATACAAATCAATATTTAAAAAAAGGAAAAAACAAAAAACTACCTTTCTGTATTCAATGATACCCCCCCCCCTTTAAGAAAGGCCATAATGCCAAGTCTAATGATTTACGCTAAAAATAAGCAAGCTGATTTTTTCAGCACAGTCAGTGTGTAGAAATAAAACTGTATGTTGATTTCATTTATGGATAATACTGTCTCAAGAGTAGACCCTATCTTGATAGATAGGGTGCTGCAAAACATTTAGATGTGCATTGTTTTCCTCCACTCTTCATGTACTCCAGCAAATGCAGCGTTCTTAAGGGTTTCTGACGCCATCTTTGTGTTCAACTGTGAGATATTGAGAAATTTGATCACCTGTAACCTGAAACCTTCCTGTGATCATTAAGGCAGAAAGGATTCATGTGTTTGTTCTTTTCTTAAAGTCGCAGGCCTTTAAGTGGATGCATGTTGTGAGAAATATACTAGGGCTGCACAATATATCATTTAAGCATCGATAACGCAATGTGCACATCTGCAATAGTCACGCCGCAGGATGTGCAGTGTTGAGTCTGAATGATAGTTAACCAGTACAGTTTCTAGCCCAGATAATCTATAAATACTTCAATCAAGAAGCATTTTCTAGACAAGTGAAAAATATTGTTTGGTTTTCAGAAATAAGTCAAAATTAAGAGACACTAAGTTTTATTCAGCCTCACGGTGGCGCAGTGGGTAGCACGTTCGCCTCACAGCAAGATGGTCGCTGGTTCGAGCCTCGGCTGGGTCAGTTGGCATTTCTGTGTGGAGTTTGCATGTTCTCCCCGTGTTGGCGTGGGTTTCCTCCGGGTGCTCCGGTTTCCCCCACAAGTCCAAAGACATGCAGTATAGGTGAATTGGGTAAGCTAAATTGTCCGTAGTGTATAAGTGTGAATGGGTGTGTGTCGATGTTTCCCAGTGATGGGTTGCAGCTGGAAGGGCATCCGCTGCGTAAAACATATGCTGGATAAGTTGGCGGTTCATTCCACTGTGGCGACCCCAGATTAATAAAGGGACTAAGCCGAAATGAAAATGAATGAATGAATGAATAAGTTTTATTCACTAAACATGCGTCCGTACAAATGTGTGCGTGAAATGTGCGTCAACAAAGTGTCGTGGTATTTCCACATGGTACCATGGTACTAGTAGCATTTTTTCACCAATAAATCATTGTTCATCAAAACCTTTGTAGTAAAATTTATTCTAAATGTATGAAAAACTTCCAGAACTGGTTATATCACACGTACGCAATAATCATGTTCGCCCAGGGCCTTATAAACATGTATAAATATTGCACCTTCCTTAACAGCTTTTTTTTTCAACTGAATTATATTTAAGAAAATATTAGTTACATTTGTAATATTTTGTGTTGTATGATCATGTTATCGCAAGAAATATTGTATATTATATCGTATGTTGAATATTGAATATTAATATTCAACAACAATATTGCATATCGCATATTTTACCAATATCCTAATATCCTAATAAAGAACCCTACATATAATTATATATGTTATTTAACATAAAAAAATTATATTACAGTATATATGCAGAGAGTGATGAGTGGCTGTTCAGGCACTGATCACACCATTTTTGTGGTAATGTCTTTAATATGGCTTTCTATTGACATCAAGTGTTTTGCGTGCTGCTAATGTGCCTCGCGTGCTCTCATGTTCGCCTGCTGTGCCTCACGTTTTGACGGAGCACTCTGTGCGCCTGCAGTTGGAAAAAGTTAACTCTGTGCGACCCCCTGAGACCCCCGGTGACTGAGAGCCCTGAATTATGCTGTTTTTTTTGGTGGGTGTGTTAGTGCGGCTGTGTTCTTTTTCATTTCAAAGAGCGCTGAGGTCTCTTTGGCTCGCAGCCATGTTGTTTGTGTGTTTCTATGGCAAACGCGGGGGGAACTACTTGAACCCAGAGGGAAGCGTCACGTGTTTGGGTGAAAACCAATTTTCATTCAAACAAATCGGCTTAAAATGCAGTGCGTTTTATCCGAATTTTTAGAACCGGAAGCGTGTTCCACATCCAACATCAAAACCTTCATTACCATTAAAGTTCTTTGTCTTTTGTTTTGCTGCCTTAATTGTCTCTTCTTGATTCATAGTTTGATTTCTTATAATCTTCTCTGGACAAGTGCCACTTTGCAGATAGCCCTTATATGGAGCTGGTTTGTATTATGCAAATTACTAACTTCGGATGCTCATTTAGAACACTACAAGTTTAAACACAAGAACTTTAAGGACCAGTTTACGAGTTCACACCAGATGCGGCTTGCGTGAATAAATCACGATATTTGCGCTTAAATTGACGTGCAAACATTTTGAGTTTACTCGCTTCATTCGCGTGTGAAATTCACTTCACAATAGTCGCAGATTCCTGTCATGGGTGGGGCTTCTGTCTGCCCGGTGACTCTAATATTGTTGCTAAATAGCTAACATGGATTTTATTGAGAGAGTAACGTGCTTTAGGATGGCTGAAAAACATTGTAGATTTGTTTGGCGCCATGTCTGAGTGTATTAAATCCTTTCAGAGGTGCACCTAGCTCTGTGAGTTCATCAACTCCTCCAGAAACTATACCTAGACGAGCCCAGTTTGATGAGCTATTGCCGGGGTCGGCAGCAGGATTCCCCCTCATTTATAAAATAATAATAATAATAATAATAACGTAGGATATTGTTTATTTATTTAAATTTTTTTGAAAAATCTACTTTTACAACTTTGACACATCCAAACCACTGCAGAAATGTTTTACCCATTAGGCCCATGTCGTATACAGTAGGCTACAGATACATTTCTTAATAAATAGCCTACTATAAATCAAGACCATTAACTTATGCTATATATTTTGTTTTCACAAGCTTTGGAGACGTAACGTAAATTTCGCTTTTAAACCTTACAGCTTTCGTCATGAGCCATGGCTGTGTTCAAAATGTTTTCAAAGTGCACTACAAAGGGAACGCAATTGTCAATATGAAAATCGCTAAAACTGAACTGTAAAAATACTTTAAGCAATTTCTAAGCACAATTACACATAAGAGAGATGACTTTAATGTTTTTTTTAATCATTCCAAGTTTATGTTGGAACGTTTTAAATGAATAGGGCATAGGGGGGAAAGCTGGGAATAGAACACAACCAGAAACTATGCTTCTAACTACAAGCTCTAGAGGTGTAGTTGCAAGCGTACAAGATTGCGATACAGTTTGCGAATGTTCGTTGGAACGATGGATTTGGGAAACGCCAAATCAATGAACTATGTTTGTAACGACGGAACTTCCGACCTTAGTTGGCTAACGATGGTTTTTGGAAAGGCACCCCACGTTATTAGGTTATCATTGGCAAGTCATTGGACAACAGTGGGTTTTTTTTCTGTAGACATATTGACCTTAAAATTGGTATAAAATTTTTTTTAAAACTACTTTAATTCCAGCCCAACTAAAATAAATACTATGTTCCCCAGAAGAAATATTATAAGAAATACTTTGAAAAAATTCCTTTGTCTGATAAACGTCACTTGGGAAATATATGAAAAATAATACAAATTTCACAGGAGGGCTAATCATTTTGACTTCCACTGTATATCGCAGAAAACGAAATATCAGATTATTCCAAATATCGTGCAGCCCTACTACTGCAAATGTGGTCTTAAAAACTTTTGGGTCTCTTTGAATATGCTCTGATTTCTGAATTTGTGTATGACGCTAATAGACTTACATTCTCGTCAAGACCCCTGACGTTCAGCTCCATTATTCGGACTAATTAGTGCAGAAAACTGCTGTCCCATATTCAGACAAACCGAGGACAGCGGCGTCTTTATCTGTGGCCATTACTGCTGCTGCGGCTGTGTGGCATTATGGGACAGGTCTGTGGATCGTAGGCAAGAGGAAGGAGCCTTGGACCTTGACAAACAGCAGGTTTATGAGGAGTGTCGCTGTAGGCTTTTCTCTCTTTCTCTTGATTTCCCGCCCCTATTT
Source organism: Danio choprae (assembly GCA_903798125.1). NCBI lineage: Eukaryota > Metazoa > Chordata > Actinopteri > Cypriniformes > Danionidae > Danio > Danio choprae. Next base: position 4,866,645 of record CAIGQW010054354.1, read on the forward strand.
TTGCTGGCGAAAGGAGCTATGGTGTATCCGTCTCTTTGTGTTTGACATGTCTTGCGGAACAAGACTGAGTTGCAGAGGAAAAACCCTCCACTGATGGACAGAGACATTCTTCGTATGTTTACTTTACATGAAAGAGCTCATTTTGATATGAAGTCACGCTGTTCAAGATGAGAAAAAGTTCTGAAAGTAATGAGTAAGTTGTTAATGCAGCGTGAAAGATTATATATCTGGTTATTCAAAAAAATACATGAATGTCAGAGTAAACACAGCAAAAAAAAAAAAAAGATTTGGGCTTTTATTTTAGTTTTTGTCTTGTTTCTAGTCCAAATATCTAAAAATGACAAGCAAAAAATGTCTAGTTTTCACAAATATGTCAAAATTAAGTGATTTTATTTTATTTTTTCCCTTAAAACCAGTCGGTACCAATTCCCCGATACCAATCGGTACTAAAATTTTAAAAGCGTCAATTTCCAGCTAACATTTGAGCGCTGTTGAGTGCGTTCTTAAAAACCACTAATTTGACATTGTGCTCAAAAGAAATGACTGTGATTGGCCGTGAAGGTCATCAGTTCACCGAACTCACCGCTGTTTACTGAGTGTAACTACAGATACAGCGACTGGTGAGTTCGGCGAACTGATGACCTTCATGGCCAATCACAGTCATTTCTGTTGAGCACGTGAACACAATGGCAAATGGCGTTTTTAAAATTTCAGTATCGATTGATACCGAATTTCAATATCGTGACAAGACTACTGCAAAATAATCTTTTTCAAAGCGAAAACAAGATTATTTTGCTCACCCCATTGGCAAACTGTTTTGCTTGATTTTAAGAAAAAATAAATATTTAGACTTATTATTTCTGAAAACAACTTTTTTTGTTGTTGCTTGTGTAGAAAATGCTTCTTGATTTAAGACTTTTTAGATATATAATACTACATTATTCATTCATTCATTCATTTTCATTTCGGCTTAGTCCCTTTATTAATCTGGGGTCGCCACAGCAGAATGAACCGCCAACTTATCCAGCATATGTTTTACGCAGCGGATGCCCTTCCAGCTGCAACCCATCTCTGGGAAACATCCATACACACCCATACACACTCATACACTACGGACAATTTAGTCTACCCAATTCACCTGTACCGCATGTCTTTGGACTTGTGGGGGAAACCGGAGCACCCGGAGGAAACCCACGCCAACACAGGGAGAACATGCAAACTCCACACAGAAACGCCAACTGACCCAGCCGAGGCTCGAACCAGCGACTTCTTGCTGTGAGGCGAACGTGCTACCCACTGCGCCACTGTGAGGCCCATACTACATTATACATAAAGAAAAGATTTTTGCAGCTTCTTCAAGCTACTTATTTAAAATGAGCTGAAACAACACAATTCTTGAGATTTTTTGGGGGCAACTTAACTGCTTTATGTTCAATCCACTTAAATGTGTTATGTTTACTTAATTGATTTGTGTTGGGACAACATGAATGACTTGTGTGGAACCTTGCATTTTTTACAGTGTACATGAATGACATCGTAATACTACATTAATATATAATACTGCATAAAAGACGTAATGGTTAAATCCTCATTCAGAAAATGAGTTTTCAATTAGTTAGATCACTCTTTCCGCTTCCATCTGCGCTGTTATGAGATTGTGCTATTTAAAATGAGCTGAAACGGCAACATTTTTGAGTTGGTTTTGGGAACACTTAATTGTTTTATGCTCAGTCCACTTAAATGTGTAAAAACCAGTAAGTTAACTTAATTCATTCATGTTGTCCCAAAACAAATTGATTGTGTGGAACCCAGATTTTTTTTTTACAGCTATTACTGCATTGATGTTTCGTAAAGTTGCGTGTAGATTTGGAGAGTATTAAAATAAAGGTGCCTCTTCTTTCCGTCATCCACACTAAAACGACTAAAAATGCTTGAATCTTGAGTCATTATCTTGAATCATTGACTCGTTGGATGTTCTACTGTGGTTTGGAGCTATTTTAGTTGGCAAATAAATAAAAAACAAGCAATATTTACTATTTTTGTGTAATTGTTGCATAAAATCATAGATTTGCCATCTTGCTCATGCACTCATATTAAAAAAATAACATCGTGTGATAGTATGTAACCAATAAAAATAAATTTATACAACAAAATACAACAAAACCTTGCAGGGATATTTTTTTGCTTTGATAACTTTTGTTATAGGCTCATTTTTCATTCATTAATTTTCTTTTCGGCTTAGTCCCTTTATTAATCTAGGGTCGCCACAACGCTATGAACTTATCCAGCATATGTTTTACGCAGCGGATGCCCTTCCAGCCGCAACCCATCACTGGGAAACATTCATACACACTCATACACTACAGACAATTTAGCTTACCCAATTCACCTATAGCGCATGTCTTTGGACTTGTGGGGGAAACCGGAGCCAACCCACGCGATCACGGGGAGAACATGCAAACTCCACACAGAAATACCAACTGACCCAGCCGAGGCTTGAACGAGCGACCTTCTTGCTGTGAGGCGATTGTGCTACCCACTGCACCACCGTGTCGCCAGGCTCATTTTAACTGCTTTCTAATCACCCAGTGGATGCTTTTGTAATCTTGATTAGGGCTGTAAGATACTTGAAAAATATACAATATTGTTGTTGAGTATTGCAATAACAATTCCTTAAAATAAAACATTTTCCATGAAAAAACGCTACATTTATTAGCTGTTTTTAAATAAACAGGTAATTAAGTTTCTTCTGATCTAATTCATTTAAATTCAAACTAAAACACTGTGTCAATGTGTAAACATTTAGTCTTTAAAACACCATGAATGAGTGAAAACCTCCTGATTGGCTGTTGTCATTTTTCTCTCTCGTCTCGACTCCTGCCATTAGTGTTTACCTTCAGCTCTGGGTTCACCTTTGAGCCGCTCCTGCCAATAGCAGAACAGCAACTACTGGGCAGGCGGGGATAAAGATAGTAAGGCACCATCTGATTAGTTACATTTAAACAACGAATGCATACAATAAATGTAATTCATCACACATGTCTGCGATACGTAAATCGCAAATGCTATTATCGCGATAACGATAATTTTGCGATATATTGTGCAGCCCTAATCTTGATACCTGTTTAGCTTTTTGCACAGACAGTGACGCTCAACATCAGCTCGGGCACTGTGAAAATAACAATTATGATATTATTGGAGTTGATAAAGGCAGCACGGTGGCGCAGTGGGTAGCACAATTGCCTCACAGCAAGACGGTCACTGGTTTGAGCCCCGGCTGGGTCAGTTGGCGTTTCTGTGTGGAGTTTGCATGTTCTCCCCGTGTTTGCATGGGTTTCCTCCGGGTGCTCCGGTTTCCCCCACAAGTCCAAAGACATGCGCTATAGGTGAATTGGGTAAGCTAAATTGTCCGTAGTGTATGAGTGTGAATGGGTGTGTATGGATGTTTCCCAGTGATGGGTTGCAGCTGGAAGGGCATCCGCTGCGTAAAAGATATGCTGGATAAGTTGGCGGTTCATTCCGCTGTAGCGACCCCAGATTAATAAAGGGACTAAGCCGAAAAGAAAATGAATGAATGTAGTTGATGAAAGTCGCTTAACCCTGCTCACTAGCAAAAAACAGTTCCTTTTAATTAACCTTTGAACTTGAAGTGCTTAAAGCAGGTGGCTGTTAGCACTTAGTACTTTCTCGAAGTGAAAACCAGCGTTAGATGAAGGGCTATGATAATCTCACATAATATTATGGTATGCTGTACAGCTATGCAGATTATGCACTTTCTAACCTGTGGCTTTTAAATGACAAAACGTACTTTTGGCAAATTATACCGTGACTCAGGCAAACGTGCCTTAACAACATTGCTCAGTGTTTGATTGAGAGTGTGTGTCTGTGTTTGAAGAATGTGTGTAAGAATGAGACGTTTGAGATTTGCCTGTGGCTGATTGAGGGTTGTGTGGTCTAACCTGTGTGCATTATTTCCAGTCAGCTCTCTCAGGTGTGTGTGTGTGTGTGTGTGTGTGTGTCTGTACAAGCTGAATCCGGGGAAGGAAGAGAAGGCCATGCCCTCAGCTGAATATACTGCTCGTAAATCTCACCCTGGTTTGAGATTTTCCTGCGCAATGATCCAAGACCTTTTACTTCACTGAAATCCTGAGCTCAGTAATTATAGGAGAAACCAGAAACCTGTTCAGAACAGTGCAAGAGACGCTCCGTAGATTAAAAACGAGGACGCTTTTTTTTATTGACTTTGACCTGAGCTTTAGAGAACTAAAAACGTATCCAGTTTCCTTTCTTAGCCTGTATTTGACTTTGGATACCACAAAATCAGTCATAAAGGCCCTGTTATACATCAAACGAAATCTAAGAATGAACTGAAATGATGTCATTTTCAACTAAATCCGACCAAAATAAAGTTAGTTTTGAGTTTTTTTCCACATTTCACAGGAGCTCACCAAAACAACATTTTGGGGGAGTTCGTTTTGCCTCCTCAACACTTTTGAGCTACCATTGGTCTGTTGCGATCATGCAGCAATAACACCAAGGTAGCAGCATGAATACACTGGAGATGGTGCAGATGTCTGGAGAATGTTTCTGTGAAGTTTCAGGTCAAAATACTCATCAGATAAATTCTTCCAAAACACCCCAAAAGTGACTCAATAATATTTAGGTCTGGTGACTGTGCAGGCCATTGGAGATGTTCAACTTTATAATGAATAGAACAAAAAAAAAGTATAAAAAATGTCATTCATTTATTCATTCATTTTCCTTCGGCTTAGTCCCTTTATTCATCTGGGGTCGCCACAGCGGAATGAACCGCCAACTTATCCAGCATATGTTTTACACAGCAGATGCCCTTCCATCTGCAACCCAGTACTGGGAAACATCCATACACACTCATTTACACACATACACTACGGTCAATTTAGTTTAATTAATTCACCTCACGCACATGTCTTTGCACTGTGGGGGAAACCGGAGCACCCGGAGGAAACCCACACCAACACAGGAAAAACATGCAAACTCCACACAGAAATGCCAACTGGCCCAGCCGGGACTGGAACCAGCGACCTTCTTGGTGTAAGGTGACAGTGCTAACCATTGAGCCACCGTGCCGCAAAATCATTGCCAAAATCATTTATTCATTTCTTTTCTTTTCTGCTTAGTCCCTTTATTAATCTAATATGCAACCCATCACTGGGAAACATCCATACACACTCATTCACACAAATACACTACGGACAATTTAGCTTACCCAATTCACCTATAGCGCATGTCTTTGGACTTGTGGGGGAAACCGGAGCACCCTAAGGAAACCCACGCCTATACAGGGAGAACATGCAGACTCCACACAGAAATGCCAACTGGCCCAGCTGGGACTTGAACCAGCAACCTTCTTGCTGTGATATATAAACTACATAAGACAAATAATTAATTATATTCCACACACTGTTCCCACACAGTTGTGTTTAAACCCTTATAAATGTGAATTTTGCATAATGGGTATCTGCTGTGAACGTTTTACATAGCTAAAAAAAAAGTTCCTAAAAGGCTTCATTACCTTGAAGCAAAATGTAGTTTCTCATTTCTTTCTTTAGAATTTTGGGATGAAATATGAGCCAGACATGTTTTTGACAGTTTTGTGGGATTCGCCCCTCAGGCTGAGTGAGTAGAGAATCAGCGATGGACCACATTTGAGGAGCGAAGATTCAACTCTTTTTCATGTTTGGCTCGTGTTCACATGGCAACTGTTGTTGATTGGCATCTTTTCAGATGTGGTCTAAATGCGGGTAGCAGGATCTCTACCAGAATGACATCTAGCTGCTGATTTATGGATGACTAACGCGATTCGGACACATTCCAGAGTCCCTTGCTTTTGTCGGGGGTGTTTATTACTGCCTCTTCACAAGCGAAGAGTCATAAATTCGTGGAGACGTGGATGAATTTGTGTATTTGTTTGGCAATGTTTGCACTCCTGACTCAGTTTGTATTTGATGCGCAGATTGACTAAAAAGTTGGCGTAATATTGAGCGTAAAGATATTTAATCATAGTCTTGATTTATTTTTTATTTATTATTTAATATTTATTTTCAAGTATATATATATTTTAGTTATATTTTATCATTCATTCATTCATTTTCTTTTCAGCTTAGTCCCTTTATTAATCTGGGGTCGCCACAGCGGAATGAACCGCCAACTTATCCAGCATATGTTTTACGCAGCGGATGCCCTTCCAGCTGCAACCCATCACTGGGAAACATCCACACACACTCATTATTATAGTATTTGTCTTTGTAATTATTATAGTAATTTTTTTTAATTATTATATATATATATATTTTTTTTATTATAGTAGATATTTCCTTCTGTTATTAAACTTTATACTTAGAACTGCTCTCGATGAACCAGTCGGCATTATTACATAATGCAATTTGATCTGACTTGCTCCTCCAAAACACCCTAACGTGACATAATAATATTTAGGTCTGGTGACTGTGCAGGCCATGGGACATGTTCAACTTCACTTTCATGTTCATCAAACCACTCTGTCACCAGTCTTGCTGTGTGTATTGGTGGATTGTCATCCTGATACACGGCACTGCCTTCGGGAAACAATGTTTGAACCATTGTGTGCACATGGTGCTCCAGAATGTATTGGTAGTCCTTGGCAGTGACTCGCCCATCTAGCACAAGTATTGGGCCTATATAGGGAATGCCATGATATTGCAGCCCAAACCATCACTCATCATTATATTCCAGCCAAACTAAAATAAATAAGACTTTCTCCAGAAAAAAAAATATTAGGAAATACTGTCAAAATTTCCCTCCTCTGTTAAACATTATTTGGGGAATATTTGAAAAATAAATAAAAATGTAAAATAAATTTACTATACTGGACTCCATAGCTGGATAAAGACTAGTAAATCTATACATTTGCTACTAAGTTTAAGCATTAATATCAGTGGCTTTAAGAGATTTGTGCTTGCTAGAGAGGCAGATTTGTGGTGACTCAGTTTGACGTGGGACAAAGGGCGGTCACGTCACGAAGCTAAGAAATACCAGAGCGGTGTTGTGGTGTGTGCTGTAGTCCCAGCGGTGAGGTCATTCTCATCTCATCCACTTAAGATGGATCAGAAGCCACGCATGGAGACGTGTTGTACGCGGCGCCCTCTGCTGGTGCAGTACTGATAAGATTCCTCAAGCGCTTTGCACACTAATCTAAATCCGCCTTACTCATGGCAATCTAACACATCCTGTGATTGCATACATTGTAATGCCTGGAGATTTACCTAAGAGGCTTCATGTATGGGTGAAATGATTCTTCCCTGCTGGCGGATGTTTGGACGTCAAACATCGTCTGGCCGTTAAGCACAGGTAATACAAGGCCTATATGTTATTTACTGCAGTAAAAATATTTTTTAAAAAGTTCACATTTTTAAAGTCATATATTAAAGCAGTTGTTTAACAAGTAATTGGGATTGAGGATTTTATCGTCTATTTTCTCTGTGACTGAACATTTTTTTATTATATGCAAATGATAAAGGAACACTCCATTTTTTTTGGAAATAGGCTCATTTTAAAAGTCCCCTAGTGTTAATCAGTTGAATTTGACCATTTTTGAATTCATTCAGCCGGTCTTCGTGTCTGCCAGAGCACTTTTAGCTTAGCTTAGCATAGATCATTGAATCGGATTAGACCGTTAGCATCTCATTCAAAAAAATCTTTTTAAGTTATGTTAATTTTAATATCATTTCTTTTTACAATTTTTGAGTGAGATGCTAATGGTCTAATCTGATTCAATGATCTATGCTAAGCTAAGCTGAAAGTGCTCTTGACAGACCTGGAGATCGGCTCAATGGATTTAAAAATGGTAAAACTGTTTACTGTTTAACTCTAGTGTGAAAAAAATAGTGTTCCTTTAAAGTATAACCTCTTTTTGTTTTTACTGAGGTCACACTATTGTATTAACAAACCCTTAGCTATGATTTTTATCTCACAAGACTAGTGTTAAACAGTTAAATTTTAACATTTTTGAATTCATTCAACCTATGTTTGTGTCTGTCAGAGCACTATTAGCTTAGCTTAGCATAGATCATTGAATCGGATTAGACCGTTCGCATCTTGCTCAAAAAATATTCAGAAAAGTTGTATTAATTTTCCTATTCAAAGCTTGACTCTTCGTGTACTACGATTGACAGAAAATGAAAAGCTGCTTTTTTCTAAGTCGATATGTTTAGGAACTGTACTCTCATTTTGGAGTAATAATCAAGGTACTTTACTGCTGTACCATGGAATCAACAGATGCAATGATATTACACAGAGATGTTACCTAGTTATCTAGCTAGGGACTATTTTCAGTCTCTGTGTAAAATCATTGCTTTAATATCATTTATTTAAATTTTTTTTTGAGTCAGATGCTAATGGTCAAATCTGATTCAATGATCTATGCTAAGCTAAGCTAAAAGGGCTCTTGACAGACCCAGTGATCGGCTGAATGGATTAAAAAATAGTGAAACTTTACTGTTTAAAGTATTACCTCTTTTTGTACAGAGGTCAATCTTTATTTTAAGATACAATTCTCACTGTCAACAAACCATTAGCTATAATTTTAGCTCACTAGACTCCTAATTTGCTGCTTATTAGTAGTTATTAAATTAGAAGGTATGTTTAGGTCTTGGATAGGAGTAGGAATGTAGAATAAAATCATGCAGAATATGTACTTTTATAAGTAAATACTAATAAATAACCAATATCTTCAGCAGGGGCGTCACAGTGGCGCAGTGAGTAGCACGATCGTCTCACAGCAAGAAGGTCGCTGGTTCGAGCCTCGGCTGGGTCAGTTGGCATTTCTTTGTGGAGTTTGTATGTTCTCCTTGTGTTCACGTAGGTTTTCTCTGGGTGCTCCTGTTTCCCCGGATGTTGAAATATAGGTGAATTGGGTAAGCTAAATTTTCTGTAGTGTATGTGTGTGAATGAGTGCGTATGGGTGTTTCCCAGTGATGGGTTGCATCTGGAAGGGCATCCGTTGTGTAAAAACATATGCTGGATAAGTTGGCGGTTCATTCCACTGTGGCGACCCCAGATTAATAAAGGAACTAAGCCGTAAAGAAAATGAATGAATGAAAGAATGTTTAGCAGGTGACTAGTTACTAGTGAGAATTGGTACTTTAACTAAAGTGTTGGGCATTTTTCCCTTCCCATCTTCCCTGCCAGTTTGATAGAGTCTGGTTCATTTCAGATTTAAATAATTATCATTATCTAAAACAATTGTGATCAGACGATTCCTCAACAATTGCAACTAGCCTGATTTAGAAGTGACTTGATTGTAAATGTGTCATATAATGTTTTTGTTATATAAATCATACCTACTTTTTATAATATCAAAACAAATTATATAAGATTGGAAAAAAATACTAGTTCAGAGACCGAAATCCTTATGTAACAACAATATCATAAACGTAATTCTAGAAATATGCCCTTAAATTGCAGCGCAGTCGTATTAATCTTTTAAAAGTGTCAGAGGTCAGAAATGACTCTGAGGGTTTAATCCACCTTCCGTGTCTGTGATGTTTGACGGTTTCTCTCCACTAGAGGGCGGAGTCAGACAGAGATTCATACATGTAGAGCTGAACTAACAGCACTGAAGTACTTTCTGTAGTTTTGATAGCTTTATCTCAACCATTACCATTAAAGATAAATGAAACCATTACCAGTAAGCATTTGCTTGTTTTACACTGCTATCACAGTGCTTTTAATTGTAGTCTTTTAATAATTACACTGGAAAAATACACTAAGCTGAATAAAATATCAAGTAGCGGCACGGTGGCTCAGTGGTTAGCACTGTTGCCTCACAGCAGGAAGGTCGCTGGCTCGAGTCCCAGCTGGACCAGTTGGCATTTCTGTGTGGAGTTTGCATGTTCTTCCCGTGTTGGTGTGGGTATCCTCCGGGTGCTCCGGTTTCCCCCACAGTCCAAAGACATGCGCTATAGGTTAATTGAATAAACTAAATTGGCCGTCGTGTATGAGTGTGTGTGAATGTAAGAGTGCATGGGTGTTTCCCAGTACTGAGTTACGGCTGGAAGGGCATCCGCTGCATAAAACATATGCTGGAATAGTTGGGGGTACATTCCGCTGTGGTGACCCCTGATAAATAAGGGACCAAACTGAAGGAAAATGAATGAATGAATGAAAATATCAAGTATTAATATCAAGTAATTTCATCATAAATCAATTAAACTGACTTAAAACATCAAGTTACATTTGGAATAACTTTAAAAATAAAGCTGAAACCTTATTAACTTATTCAAAGTTAAGTTAAAGTAACACAAAATCATATGTTGTCAGGATTTGTTGATTATACTTAGATTTTATTTATGTAGGACTCTTTTTGGTAATTGTTCTCCTCATGAAATGCATACTAAGTGGTATTTCCATGCTATATATTGTATTTAGATCAATTCCAGAATACATTGAATATACAGTAGCACTAGGGGTGGTTCATTCCGCTGTGGCGACCCCAGATTAATAAAGGGACTAAGCCGAAATGAAAATGAATGAATGAATGAATGAAGAGTACTAGGGTCGGTGATGAAACATATCATATCACCACTTTTTTCCAGGAAAAATATAAGATGTTTGGTTGTTTTATTAACATTATATAGGATAGGTGGCCAAATAAAAGTCTCGCATCCATCATTTTCATTCGTTTTACTGCGGATGACGGAAGGAAACGATAGTGTGGACATTGAGCATTTTTAGACGAAAACGCTGTTTTCAAATGTATCCTGATTTGTGTAGACGTAGCCTTAGTTGTGGAGTTAAGATTTAAAACTCTTACAAAATTATATATATATATTATTATTTTTTTTATTGGTATTTAACATAACCATACATAGAAGTATGTAATACAGAGTAAGAAAAAATACAGACTGTCTCAGTTTACTTATTTTCCCACTGTCCCCTCAAAATAAAATAAAAATAAATTAAATGTATGAATTAAAAACAAACATATCCTCTGAGAAAGAATTGAAATTAATTAAAGATGAAAAAAGAAAGGTGCCGCGGTGGCGCACATTTGCATGAAATTGCTCTATTGCAGATTCGCACATTGCGATATCGATGCTGAAACGATATATTGTGCATCGCTGTCTTCCCAAAAACACTTGCACTGCTGTACATTTGACCCTCAGTATATCAGCATACTTGTTTGCACGTACGTAATCGCTTTCCATATTCAAAGAGATCAGTCTCTCAGCTGATTAATAGTACGGTTAATCGATAGCGCTCCAGTGTGACCCAGTTCCAGCAGATGTGACGACAGAGGAATCAGCTGTGGGATTGATTGCTGTCCTGTGATGTTAGACAATCAGTACGGCCACTCTTTGCTTGTTTGAAACTGATATTGAGGGAAATAAGCTGGACGTGCAGGTTTCTTCTCCGAAATAGTCTCATAGGAACCAAGGAGCAATGTGTTTTGAATGAATTTGATTATTGAACTTTCTAGTTCTTCTAAGAATACGTTTTAAACCAGTTGAAGCCATCTTATCAACTTGTTTATGAAGTCATCTTGTGACGTCAGAGCATGTTTAACATGCATTATAAAGGACTAATGTATTACGGATGTAACAGTGAAGTTCTGGTTTGAATTTACTCTGCTTTTCAGCACTTCGGCACAAATGAATTCAAGTCCGTTTGACCATAGCGTGTATCTAAGATCAGACCGTTTTATTTTGCTTGTGTTTTTGATTTTCTCATCTATTTCGATATTCCTCCGATGCTTAATGGCAAGCATTTGTGGAAAGCTTATACTGTTTTATCAGAAAAACAAAGATTCATTGTGTAATCTTCTCTGCATTTGAGTTGAGGCATGATATTTGAAACGCTGTAGATCAGGAGTTCTCAAACTCGGTCCTGGAGGTCTGGTCCTGTGGATTTTAGCTCCAACTTGCCTCAACACACCTGCAAGGATGTTTCTAGAAAGCCTAGTAAGAGCTTGATTAGCTAGCCCAGGTGTGTCTGATTGGGGTTGGAGCTAAAATCTGCAGGACAACGGCCCTCCAGGACTGAGTTTGGGAACCTCTGCTGTAGATTAGTTTGCTTTACACATCAGGGCTTGTTTTTCTCTACACATCAGGGCTGTTTTAATATTCCAAAATCATTAGTTAAATATTACTCTTGACATATGTTTTATTTTTTGCTGTAAAATTATTGAAAGTGTGATTTTTGATTATTTTAACTTTTTTATTTTTAATGAAGTAGCATTTGTTACCATTTAGATGTTTATTGTAAGACCTTCTTCTTGGCTTAGTCCCTTTATTAATCTGGGGTCGCCACAGCAGAATGAACCGCCAACTTATCCAGCATATGTTTTATGCAGCGTATGCCCTTCCAGCTGCAACCCATCACTGGGAAATCTCCACACACACTCATTCACACTCATACACTACGGGCAATTTTAGCTTACCCAATTCACCTATATTGCATGTCTTTGGACTTGTGGGGGAAACCGGAGCAACCAGAGGAAACCCACACAAACACGGGGAGAACATGCAAACTCCACACAGAAACACCAACTGACCAGCTGGGGCTCGAACCACCGACCTTCTTGCTGTGAGGCGATTGTGCTACCCACTGCACCACCGTGCTGCCCTATTGTAAGACCTTTCAATGGTTATTTGAAATACTCAAGGATTTCCAGCCCGATCTTATGAGGAAACGTAAGTATTTTACGTTTGTCTGTTTAGTGGCTAATTCGTACAAATTCGTATTCAAAAACTTCATTTGTACGAAAATGTACGATTTTAAAAAGGAGGCGTGGCACCAAACCCCACCCCTAAACCCACCCGTTATTGGGGGATAAGCAAATCATACTAAATTGTACAATTTGCGAAACAAATTGGTACAAATTATCCATTAAATCAAAAAGTTACAAATTACCGTGAGACTGTGTTTGGATTTCAACTAAATTTACAGAAAAAAGAATATTAAATTATTTCATTTTTTTGTAATTATAGGCTGAAAGTGGCATTTTGAGTTTTCAACTGAAAGCGAAAAATGGGCAAAAATAATAATATCAAAAGGAAATGCAAAGTGTGCTCAAATAACACGGCGAGAGGACATTTCTATTAGGGGTGTGAACCTACACTGGTCTCACGGTTCGGTTCGGTTACGATTATCATGCCATCGATTCGGTTCAATTCGATATCTTGGTGCATTGACGATGCTTTCCATAAACAATTTGTATTTTACTTAGCAAGTTAGAAAAACAATAATTCTTGTATTAAAATGTATAATTTAAAAATATATTTATATATAGTATTTGTAGTAAGGGGCAGCATGGTGGCGCAGTGGGTAGCACAATCGCCTCACAGCAAGAAGGTCGCTGGTTCAAGCCCCGGGTGGGTCAGTTGGCATTTCTGTGTGGAGTTTGCATGTTCTCCCTGTGTTTGCGTGGGTTTCCTCCAGGTGCTCCTGTTTCCCCCACAATTCCAAAGACATGCGCTATAGTTGAATTGGGTAAGCTAAATTGTCCATAGTGTATGGGTGTGATTGAGTGTGTATGGATGTTTCCCAGTGATGGGTTGCAGCTGGAAGGGCATCCGCTGCGTAAAACATATGCTGGATAAATTGGCGGTTCATTCCGCTGTGGCGACCCCAGATTAATAAAGGGACTAAGCCGAAAAGAAAATGAATGAATGAATGAATTTGTAATACGATTTTGTCCTTTAATACAGGCAGTCAGGTATATGACCTGGTCCTTTAATTTTACCTGCTAAAAGAAAACAGTCTTTTTGAATGTATTAAACAAAAGTAAAGTACATGCAACATGAGTATTTATAGAAAATATACAAATGTAGATATTATCCCGCTTGCTTTTTGAGCGTATTCTTAAATGCCTATAATTGATCACTCGCTCAACAGAAATGGCTGCGATTGGCTCTAACGGTCAGGCTCTGGTGCTGTTCAGCAAACATGGACACTTATGTTGTGGAAGACTGTTCAGCAAACTCACAAGCAGTGAATTGTGCACAGTTATCTGCTTTTTAAGGAGTTGGAGCGTTTTAATTACTCGCGGTCTCCTCCCTCGCCATAGTAAGTTACCGCCATATAACGCATATGTGATAAATGACTTCAGTACATAATAGCCGGTTATGATTATTACTGAACCGATATCGAATTGTTTGCGTCTGCATTGAAGAAACAACAAATTTTGACACCCATAATTTCTATGTATTTATGTAGTATAATTGTTCCTGCTGCTTGCAATAGCGCTACTGTGCTGTCATGGCAACGCTGGTAAAATGGCGCCTCTTGTTCACAGTCATTAAAATGTTTCTGCTAAATAAATATGGTCATTTAAATGGCTTGTGTTTTTTTAAAAACAGTATAATTTAAAGGGCCCCTATGACTTTTGTAAGCTGTTTGGACAGAACTGTGTGTAGATGCCTATGTGGCAGCATAGTGGCAGATTCCAAAAAGCTGTTATAAATTCGCTGTAAATCATGGATTCTCGGGGCTCTATAGGGGAAAAATGTTTATGTTGTTGTTTTTTTCCACTAGCAAAAATGTTGCAAATTTTATTTTATTGTTTTTTTAATATCATCCTTCAACATACCTTTCATTGCCAAGCTCTCCAGTGGGCTCCATTGAGTTCTTATGTCATCTGGAAGACATCCTGTTAGCTCTATGGCAACTGCGAAACAGGGGACACTGGCCAAATGATTCCGGAACCCAATCCCAGGTCTTCTCTCGCAGAAGAAAAACAAAGCTTTAAATTCTTGGCTCCGATTTCTTTGTTTTCTTTTGCCTTGTGACCTGGAGTTATGAATGGGCTGCTCAGCCGGGGGCCAGATGACATTCGCTCGCATACTGGCTTTCACTCACTTGCGTCCTCGCAGCTCCGGTTCTTTTCTTTCCTAGAAGTTCAGGGTGGTCTCCAAATTTGAAGGCTTAGATGCTTTCAAGACCAGAAAAGTGGCTTAGCGTTGGATTTAGGGTTGCAAATAGAGGAGATTTTCATATTTTCTGAACAAAATGGAGATGTTAGCTGAGCGAATTTGATGTTAGCTGAGATGTTGTGGGTGATTACTAGGGCATATGTGGTACTTTAAAAATCGTGTACTGTCCTAAGTAGGTACTACATTTGAATACTTCGCAACCATAGTATGAATGGAATTCGGATGTAATGTTCTGATTTTCTGGTTCTGGCCAGAATCCTGGCAGCAGCGTTCTGGGTCTGTCTGGACTGTCTGTTTGGGAAGGCCAGTAAGAAGTTTATTACAGTAATCCACCCTGCTGGTGATAAAAGCATGAACAAGTTTCTCTAAGTCCTCAGTGGACACAAAGCATCTACTTCTTGCAATGTTGTTGAGATGATAGTATGCGGATTTAGTTACTTCTTTGACATGACTACTGAAATTTAGATCTGGCTCCAGAATCACACCAAGATTCTTGACCTTATTTTTTGTTGTTTGACCCCTAGCCCAGGCACACATAAGTTAACTTAATTCCTTCATGTTGTCCTAACACAAATTGATTGTGTGGAACCCAGCATTTTTTACAGTGTAGTGTAAGGCAATGCTGATGAATTTTTACTAATACTTGACTTGGTACATGTTAGGGGTGCAATGGTACATATTGCTCACGGTTTGGTTCTTATTGCGGTTTTAGGGTGTGTTCAGTTTATACTACTGTTCTTGTGCAATTGGATGGGTATATGCAGAAATCAAAAATATTCAATATAGAGTTTTAATGATTTATCTAGCTGAGGACTATTTTCAAGCACTGCGCAATATCATTGCGCCTGCTGCAGTCGTGGTATGGCAGCAAAGTTCCATAATCCCTCCGCCTTAATGAGAGTATAGTTTCTAGTATTTCAACTTATAAAATAGTAATGTTTTATTTATTTATTAATTAATTAATTAATTTTGTCTGTCTTAGTACATGATGGATCAGAAGGGTCAAACTTTAAATAGGAAAATTATCAAAACTCAATTTAATATAATTTATTTTACCCGGATGCTAATGGTCTAATCTGATTCAATGATGTATGCTAAGCTAATCTAAAAGTGCTACTGCCAGACTCAGAAATTGACTGATTGGATTCAAAAATGTATAAACTCAATTGTTGAAGATTTGGTGGCTTGAGCCTATTTTCACATAGGTGGAGCATTCCTTTAAGTAAATTGGGATGCTGTTTGTGTTCATATAGATTTGTTTTGGGATATTTTTATTAAAAAAATTGTCATATTATGCCTTTAAGATCTACTTTTGTAGTTATTTTAGTAACCGTAACACAAACATAATACGGTAGTAATGTAACACATTACAATTTAAAATTTATTTTAAGGTAAAGGATTACTTTTAAATAACAGTATCAAGTAATCTGTAATGTACTGTATACTTCTTCTCTGATGACCTCATGGGATAGTAAGAGTTCATTGGATATGTACTTTCAGTGGTAGTATGTCATCCAGTATACTTGCATGCTATCTTTGAATACTTTTCGTGCGCAATATTTAATCTCTCGACAATTCGTAACTTTTTGATTTAGTGGCTAATTTGTATTCATTTGTATGATCACATTCATACAATTTAGTATGATTTGCTCATCCCCCAATGACAGTTTGGTTTAGGGTTGGCTTTTGGTGCCATGCTTCTACTTAAAAATCGTACATTTTCGTATGACGGAACTTGAACGAATTCGTACGAATTAGCCACCAAACTGACAAAACGTAAAATACAAATGTTTCCTTGTGAGATCAGGCTGAATATTTGGCTCAAATGTACATTTTCACATACAGTATATGGACGTGAGTGATTTCAGACGCACCAATAGTTTTCTGTGGCTGTTTGCTAAATGGTTTCTTGCTAGTGCTAACATATGGTTGTCATCTTCAAGGCGAAAATCATTAGTTTTTTCATTGAAGGAAGAATCACGTTTCATAACAATTCATGTTTTTTAAATGGCATATGTCAAACATTTCACATGCTCCTTTGTCATTCAAATGTCTGGATACGTAGCAGTTTTCCAAAAAAAGTACCACCATAGCTCTTAAAACTCATAGATGATCACAATTCAGCCAGTTATCCGCACTTTGTGCGTACTGAAATCCCTTCTCTGACGAGCGAGAGCAAAATCATCCGGATTTCATTACTCCTGCACTTTTGTGTCTGAATAAAGAGCAGGCTGTCTTTTGCTAATGATGATTATACAGTAATGACTGTCACAACAATGACACAATCTGGGATTTGCCCTCATTAAACAAAATAATGCATGGGAAAAGCTTTCCAGCCTGTTGGAACACACCCTGGCCACTCCAACCATCTGTGTGTGCGGGACAACTGTGTTATTTTAGCTGATTAAAGCATTGATTGCCACTATTTTTAAATGCTCGGGTTGCCAGTTTGCTGCAGGGTGTTGGCAAATTGTACTTCACTATCCATCACCTGGATAAGAAACATAATGCAGTGCGTTAGTTCACTCCAAATTAATGTCAAGTTTGCAGTTTAATCATCTTTATACAAACCTAAATAATATTTAATTCCCAAAAAAGATGTGTCAAAGCTACTTCAAAGATACTTCTTGTGATCTGTAATCCAGGTCTTGTGTACACTATGTGATATTTTATTTAAATGTATAAGTCTCTGAAGTCATGTTTCAAAATATTGCTGTATCAAATAAATAAATAAAAAATCCGCCCTCCAGAAAACTGTAATAACTGTTTCAACGCAAATATTCAATTGATATCTGAAGAGTCATGTGACATTGAAGACTGAGGTAATAGTAATACTGGGTTGCCACGAGTTATAATAATTCTGGAATACATTCATTCATTTTCCTTCGGCTTAGTCCCTTTATTCATCAGGGGCCGCCACAGCGGAATGAACCGCCAACTTATCCAGCATATGTTTTACACAGCGGATGCCCTTCTAGCTAATTTAGTTTTTTCAATTCAACTATATCGCATGTCTTTGGACTGTGGGGGAAACCGGAGCACAACATGCAAACTCCACACAGAAATGCAAACTGACCCAGCCGGGACTTGAACCAGCGACCTTCTTGCTGTGAGGCGACAGTGCTACCTACTGAGCCACTGTGTTGCCCTCATGAAATATCATAAATCTTTATTTTATATTCAATGTAAAATGTAATATTTCTAAACTGTTTCTAAATTTCAAAATCTTCTGAACGAATCCTTATGTTGGGTTCTAATGGTACATGCGGTATTAAATATTCATGCCAGTAAATAACATACAAAGTTTCATATGCAAATTACGTGAAATGGCTGATGCAAATTTGTGTATGAAAAACATCCTGTGATTAAACAAGAGCAAGTGACAGGAACTTCGCGTCTAGTGTGAATTAGCCTCTGGAGCTGGTATTTAGTCATGTATTTAAACTCACAGATTCATGTCAAGTAATTGTTAGTTGAATCTTTAATCAATGTTGTGTTAATGTTGTAGGCTATTCAATTCCAATTGCTGTGAAGCTTTGTTTTGGACTTTCGCACCATGTCCAGTTGACAACCAAGCGGCAACATCCCACTCTCCCTCATGAAGCTAATACGGAAGTAACTGAAACTGCAATTCATCGAAATTCCGCTAGGCTTGGCTCCAAAATAGAGCATATTTCTATTGACCCCAATGTAAAATGGCCAACTTTACAGCAGGAAAAAAAGGTGTTTACAGCCTGGTACAAAAAACGATTTTGGTGTATATACAGTAGCTAATATTACACTTAATGTGAATTTTTTTTATAACTCATCCGTTTCATTTATATTGAGTTATATTAAGTCTGCATAGGCGGTTCATTCCGCTGTGGCGACCCCAGATTAAAAAAGGGACTGAGCCGAAAAGAAAATGAATGAATGAATGAATGAATAAGTCTGCATAATTAAGGGCATGGCCACTTGAGTGACAGCTAGGTCTCTGGTCGCCATCACGTCTCCTCAGCTGATTCCGACTGGTTAGCCGCTGATCTCGGCATATACATCGTATTTTTGTTTTATGTGGCTTTACACAGTCACACAATTCGGAATTATTTCTTACAATTATCAGATAATATGGCATATAATTGTGCTCACAGACCATTCAAGGGGCCTCCATTTCCCAGGAAAGTGAAATTCTTATATACTTATATATCATGTCTATAAATGTATTTGTTTTATTTAACATATTTTATCATTTATAATTTTCTTTAGAACTTGAACGCTCTCCAGAATCTGACAGATTGATTCTGAAACGTTGTCATACAGTGTTATGCCTGTATTTCATAAATAGCCTTGCATTTACTAACACAGACTATATTTGAAGTTTTTGAAAGTAATTCGCATTTTCCTCCTGTAGAAAAACGTCATAAGAACAATGCGTAGTGGCTCAATGTATTACAACAGTGTTTTTAAAAGACTGAACACTTTATTGATATAGTATACAACCAAGCACATGTGGTCAGAACACAAATAAGTCGCAGGTAATAAAGTATTAAGCGTTTCTCCCAAAGAAAACCCAGTCTAAGCAAAATGCTAGCAGGCGTCTGTAGCTCCACCTCTTTTCCTTTTTTCGGTTATCCCTGGTTGGCACAATGACGTGCAAACAAAATGGCGACGAAGTCAAACCACGTGATCTGCGCAGCTCGTCTAGTCGACGTCAATCTAAAAGCGTCACGGCAGAGCATTAAAGTCGACTAGTCGGTGCAACCCTTAGTGTTTTCTACAGGTGGTTTGTCAAGCCCACTCACCTGTGTGAGGAACAAGTTTATTTACTCTAACTTTTTTCTTCATCAGTAGTGATTAATAACCAAATCTCTGAGTTTTTCTTTTGTTTCTTTGAACAAAAAAATAATTATGACACAAGGGTGAGTAAATGATGACAAATTGTTCATTTTTGAGTGAACTATTCCTTTAATTCCTAAAATATTCTGTCAAGTCCAATGTGTAATGAAGACGTGTCTGTCTGAGCGGAGCCCATTTTAGGTGAAATAAAACAATTTTTCACTTCATAAGCGTTTGCACATGCCTAAACTGTATTTTTATGAAACCGAGCTGTGTTGTTTTAAATCCGAGGCTTTATTTTCTTTAATTTTCGTCTATTCTGCCATGATAGCGCGTTTCCAAACTACACACAGCTGAGCTTGAAATTGCCCTATTCCAGAATGTCTGCCGTTAGTTACAACAAAGCAGGGACTCCTAAATCAGGCCTGGATGCGAGTCTGGCCCTGGACCTCGGGAATAAATTACTCAAATATTATATTGCTCAAAACATGATGAAGTTTCCTCTCTGGGCTGCAAGCCAATGCCCATGTGCTGCGCCGCTGTGAAAAACAGAGCCGAATGAAAGCAGCGGAGATTTCGACGCATCTCAGACAATACTGGTTGTCAATGACTTTCAGCAGTGAAACTTAAACCACACTGAACTGAACTGAACTAAACTCTGAAATCTGGACTTTACTAGAACTATGTTAAGCTGCTTTGACACAATCTACATTGTAAAAAGCGCTATATAAATAAACTTGAATTGAATTGAATTGAATGAAGACTGTAATGTTGAGTTCCACACAATCGATTAGTGTTGGGACAACATGAAGGAATTAATTTAGCTAATTAGTTTTTTTTTTTACAAATTTAATTAGATTGAACATAAAACAATTAAGTTGTCCACACAAAAAAAACTCAAGAATTGTGATGTTTCAGCTCATTTTAAATACGTAGTTTGAACAACTTGAATTTTTTGTATCAAGGTCATAAATACATGTTCTATTAACTCAAGACACCGACTAATCCAATATAAAGTAGTACGTCGGCTTCATTATTTTAGGGTTAAGCTTAACAAATTCTACCCCTCCATCTCCTCTAACTGTAACAAATGTGAATCTGCGAAGGGCTCCTTGGGACATGATCATGCCCAAAACTTTATGAGTTTTGGAGCAAAACTTTTAGATTCTACTCTAAGGCTTGTTCTTGTGACCTCGCTCCTGATCCAGCAATCACTGTTTTTGGTTGGTCTGACTCATTTCGTGGGTTCAGTCATCAAATTAAAAAAGCTGTCCAATATGGAATGGTGGTAGCTAAAAAATTATTCTTTGTCTATGGAAAAAGGCATCAAAATCACTTTTTAAATCCTGGCTTTCAGAATTCTCTAGCATAGGGGAGTCAAACATATGGCCCGCAGGCCGGATTAGGCCCGAAAATGGGTTTAATCTGGCCCGCGAGATTCTGTAAAGTTTAAAAATGAGCTGCAATTTTTTAATAAAAGAAACTGCTGTTCCAACTGTGTCTGAATGGCGCAATAGCAAACTGTTAGTTTCATCCAGTCCAGAAGCTTGAATCTGCATCAGTTTGACAGCCTTCTCAGACAGAATGGACACATCTATGCCCTGCCCTGCCATAACATACTGAGGTGTTCTCACAAGGAAACGTAACTATTTTATGTCAGTTTAGTGGCTAATTCGTACGAGTTCAGTCGTATGAAAATGTGCAATATAAAAAAAGAAGGCGTGGCACCCAACCTTCATTGGTGGATAAGCAAAGCAAATTGTACTAAATTGTACGAATGAGATCGTATGAATTCATATGAATTAACCACTAATCAAAAAGTTACAAATTGCCGTGAGATCGTGTTGTCCTCAGACTCCAGCTTTATGATTTATGTTGATTGTATTAAAACAAAGAGGTGGTTCATTCAGCTGTGGCGACCCCAGATTAATAAAGGGACTAAGCTGAAAAGAAAAAGAATGAATGAATGAATTAAAACAAAGAAAAAAATCTGAAGTTGTTGTTTTTAAGTTATATATATATATATATATCATGATTTTACCAGTTGGGAATAGATTTTCCACCATGTGGCTCCTGAGCTAAAATGAGTTTGACACCCCTGCTCTAGCACATTACATTTCGAGAGACTAATGCTGCATTCACACTAGACGCGGATGAAGCATCAAACGTGAGTGATTTACATGTTAAGTCAATGCAAAGACACCAATAGACATCCTGCGGGGCGATTCTTACGAATTAGGGGGCACGAATAAATCGGCTGTTTTGCGCGTTTGACGCGCGGATTGCGCTGATCGCTCGAGTTGGAAAATCTGAACTTCAGCGGACATTTGTGCCGCGTTAACCAATCAGGAGCTTGCTCTTGTAGGGGCGTGATTATGACGTAGTGCCTGTTGTTGGTGTCCCGAGGGGAAATCCTTTTGCCGACACC
>CAIGQW010054354.1:4889238-4916394 GCA_903798125.1 Danio choprae
TAATTCATTTTTTGTAATACATTGTAAACAGCGAGTTCCACACAATTTTGTCATGTTACCAACCCAAATCGATTGAGTTAACTTAATTGTTTCATGTTGAATTTGTAAAAAATTATTAAGTTGCCATTAAAAACAACTTGTGATGTTTCAACTCATTTTAAGTATCTGAACCAGCAGCAAAAGTATTTTTTTTGTCATTTTTTCAGTGAAAGATGTGAGGGGAAAAAAGCAGAACTCTCGTTTTTTTGGACAAAGCTCAAATTGGACCGGACCAACGTATGGCGCACTCATTAAGACCTCTATACGATAAAACTTTCGACACTGCGCTCATTGCTAAACCATGATTAGCCTTGGCAGGGAGCGCTACGGGGCCCTCAGAGAGACGCGCATATATTAATGCCAACCAAGTGCTTAGCTTAACGCCATGGTGCCATGGAGAGGATTTGGACCAAAAGTGCTTTACAATCAGACCATGAAAGTAGGGCTCCGTACGTTTGAAGCCCGAATACATTGATTCCACGGGGTTGATTATGAGCACGCAACTCAACAAAAGACGTCGCGGTCATCTCTCGGCTATGAAGTGGCAGGGGGCAATAGAGATATCTGTTGCCGCTCTTTCCAGGCGCCTTTGAAGAGCAGAGAGGTTTCCCTTTAATTGCTTGGATTTCAATATACGCCGCATGATGGATTCTGTTTGAAACGCCTGTGCCGCGCTCCCTAATGAAGCAGCGAGGAGCACGCGGAGCCCTCACTCAGTGGCAGGCTGCCTGACTGAAGCTGTCGTTCGTGCCGAGGCGACCTAGTTGCATAAATTCGGCAGAGTTCGAACCGAGTTCACCGCCACTTTCACAGCTATTGATCTCACAAGCTGATCAGATGTCCCATTTTTTTTTTCTGTGTTACACCGTATATATTTAATGATTCATGCAGTTCTCTGTGAAAGTGTTTTGGGGTTGTTTCATGAGAAAACGAATAGATTTTTTGTTCGTTCTTGTGCTTGACATCATTGAAATGTCTGTTTTTAGGAGCGCTGTGATGTTTGTGCTAAAACTTAAGGCTCGTAAAAACTTTGGAAAACACGCCGATCAGTGTCAATTCTGACTTTTGTCGTAGCGACTAGTAGAGCTGTGGGGAAAAATCGTTGGAGAAATTGATTCTGAGATTTTCAAAATGCATCGCTGTTGTCTTGTGAATCGCTTCTAAGATTAGTTTTTAACAGCAGATGGCGCTCTAGGCAAAGTACAAGCTTGGTGAACTCTGACCTGTGAAATCACGACATGTGATTGCATGAGATCAATCGATTATCAAAACATGACCTCTCTGGACAGAAATGAAAAATGTAGAGCTATATTTTAGGTTCTGGCAGTATTTGTAAAGAATCGGATGCAAGTATAACTGTTTGGAAAGCATGCAGCGCCCTCTGCTGTTACGAACTAAGCTCAGGATCGATTTAAGAGAGAATAGCAATGCGTTTTGAAAAACTCAGAATCAATACAGAATCGAATTTTCGCCACAGCTCTATTATTAAGTTGGTCAATTTAGTTATCTGAAGGGTTTGTTTTTTTCATACAGCCATTTTTGTGATTCATTAAATCCGTGAATCTTCAATTCTAATTTGATCCACAAATCACTTGTTGCTGTTTTATATGAAAGGTTTGCTTTAGTCTAGTTTTAGCTCACTAAATATTTGTTCTGTAGCATTTGGGTTTTATACAATGCGTCTGACAAATAGACGTTTTAAAACAGTAACAGTGCCTGAAGGATGCCTGAGCTGATATGATAAAAAAGACCCACAAAATGATTCACATTAACAAAACTGCCTTAATATATATATATATTTAAAAATCTTTCAATTGAACATAATTGAACGTTTAAAGTATAATTAAGTACAAAACACAATCAATTAACAAAGAGTTTACAAAAAACAAACCGCTAAATAGCAGAAAACAGCACTAACGTTACACAACATTGTCATACATTTTATTTTTGGTATTAGATCCGCCAACTTATCCAGCATATGTTTTATGCAGTGGATGCCCGCAACCCATTACTGGGAAACATCCATACACACTCATTCACACACATACACTACGGACAATTTAGCTTACCCAATTCACCTATACCGCATGTCTTTGGACTTGTGGGGGAAACCGGAGCACCCGGAGGAAACCCACGCCAACACGAGGAGAACATGCAAACTCCACACAGAAATGCCAACTGACCCAGCTGAGGCTCAAACCAGCAACCTTCTTGCTGTGAGGCGATTGTGCTACCCACTGCGCCACCGCGGTGCCTGTTTTATGTTCAACTTAAATTTGTAAAAACAATTAAGTTAACTTAATCAATTTGTGTTGGGACAACATGAAGGAATTGTGTGGAACTCTCCATTTTTTACAGAGTACAATGGTTGCAGTTGTCCCAATGTCTTTAATATCTCCTTTTGCGTACCACACAAAAAAAGAGATTTTCAGATATTCAGGTTAATAGATGATGACAGAATTGTAATTTTTAGGCGGTGTGTCGCTTTAAGTCTTGCATTCAGGCTTGTATCCAAATATCCTGTAATATTGCAGGCCTACAATGCAAAAAAAATGCAGCTGTAACCTGGGCGACAACAACAAACAAGCCTGAGTACTTGCATCTGTCAAAAACGCTTGGTTACGTGCGTCTACACCAGACACAAGTGAAACTTGATCGCTCCATTATAATCAATAGAGCTGTCCAAAATGGAAGCGGCTGTTCAGTTGGCGGTCGCCTTGTTTCTATTTTCGACACTCATTCCTCTGAAATACGCTTACTTTATTTATGTAAATATGTGGATTATAGCATTTTTTTACTTGAAACCATTTCTGACCGTTACATAAATGCAGTTTGAGTCATTGATTTGACTTGGAAATGCATTTTTTGTTGTTGCAGATGCTCTCTTTGGTCATGTTTACAATGATAAAACTGACTTATACTGTATCTCATGTATTACAGTAAGAAGAAGGCATTTAGTTCATATAATTTATGTTTGTATGTTCATTTCGGGCTTAACGAAATCAGTCAGGCAGTTTTATTTGTCTCTGTTAAAGCTGTGATTTTTGTAATAGAGCTGCCTGTTGAGAGATGTACAGCAGAAAGAGTGTGTGCGTGTGCGTGTGTGTGTGTGGTTTCAGGGAGTGAAGGCGATTAAAAGTTTCCTCAGAAGACCAGAACTCACGGATGGCCAAACAGATGTCAGAATGCCAGAATTTGTTGAAGTCCTCTGAGCTTTTTGGGCCGGGAAAATGGAAACATCGATGCTCTAATGTGTGCAGCTTGACTTAATATAGGGCATGAATCATATGAAAATTGGATTAAATAGTTTGCTGTGTCTTTATGATGTACATCATTGTTTCTCAACCACGTACCTGGAAGAACACCAGCTCATTCAGACACACCTGATTCATTTATACAGCTCATTAGCAGAGACTGAAAGACCTGCGATGGGTGTGACAGACGAAGGAGACATCCAAAGCATGCAGTGCTGGTGGTCCTCCAGGAAAGTGGTTGAGACACACTGATGTACATGAATGGGTGAAATTAGCATTAACATTATGAAATTTTCATATCACGATTATAGTGACCAAATTTAAGTTCAAGTTTTAGAAAAATGAGCTAAAAGTGTTCAAAAATAACCACACTTAAGGCACTTTTTATATCTGAATAAACAGAAATACACTGTAAATAAAATGTTGGGTTCCACACAATCGATTTGTGTTGGGTCAACATGAAGGAATTTATGGCGTACTCACGCTAGGCACAGTTGCCATGAAACCTTGGCGAAGCGCACTCGTCCCCCCTCCCCTCTCCCCCGACGGCCTGCACTCACACTGCATTTTACCTTCCGAGCCGGAGCATGCTTACGTCATCGATGATGCGACTGTTCAGTTTAACAGAGGAGCTCTCACTCAGCACAGTGGACATTGCTTTAGTTATATCATTTTGCATTATTTTTAGTCATTTGGGATGCAGTGACACACTGTCAAATATTTTGCCGAACAGATCCCCCCACTTTTGACATTCATAAATGATCATAAACGTCCTCGTCTTAGTCAATTAGTGTTGGGTAAGTTACTTTGCCTGAACATTGTTCATACCAGTCATCTCTTATTAATATAGTTTGAGGGAAATGTCATTTAAAACCACCTTCAATCTGCAGGATTTGCTCAAATTATATTTTAAATCCACAACTTTTAAACGCATTAGTCCGTCAACCTTCCACAGAACTGCCTAACATGGTGAGAACGTTGAGCTCAGGTACCTAATGAATGTTGAAGTTCCTCGCGCATGGTTTAGGCTTGGACTCAGGCCATTGAGTTGTGGTTTGGCAGAGGTCATTTTGCGCTGACTATTTATTTCATGGAGGCTATAATTGCTCATTTTTACTGAAATTGGGCTGCAGCGGGAGGAGTCCAGAGGCCTGGCCTCATTGGCAGCAGCTTGGCATCTGCACTTTCCTCTCAGGGCATACACATGGAGAGCTCTGCTCATTCCAGTTGCTTTCTGCATGCAGCATCCATACAGTATGTCACATAAATGTTAACACAGTTAACACAAAAATGAAAATATTGCTGTTATTTACTCGGGGAACTCAACACCCAACCACCAAACCTCAACCCCTTTATGAGTTTTTCCTCTGTGCTGCACACAAAATAATATATTTTTTAAAATGACGTGATCCAAACAGTTGATGGTATCTATTAGCCTTCATTTAATGTTTTGCTACTATGCAAGTCAATGGCTACATGTTATCTTGGCATCATGTCGAGATTTTGAGGATCTTTTGGTCTACATCAAAATCTGGTGGGCTTCTTTTATGGAGCCTGGTGTTTCTACATGCTAACAATATCCTAATTCATGTTAGAAACATGCTAACAACATGTTAATTCATGCTAGAAACATGCTAGCAACATGCTAATTCATGCTAAAAACATGTTACATCATGTTATTTCATGTTAGAAACATGCTAACAACATGCTAATTCATGTTAGAAACATGCTAATAACATGCTAATTCATGCTAGAAACATGATAGCAACATGCTAATTCATGTTAGAAATATGTTAATAACATGCTAGTTTATGCTAGAGTCTACTTCGCTTTGTCAAGCATTTCCTTAAGTGATTTATTGATTGTGAAATATACAAATATATTTATTCTTTTTGCTTTAACGGAAGAATGAAACACATACAAGTTTAGAACAAGTGAAATGGTAGTAAATTATGCCAAAAAATGTCAATTCTTATTTTAAAATGTTTTGTTTCTTGTTTTCAACCCCCTATTTGTATGTGCATTTTGGAATATCTCATAAAAAACGCTTAACAGAAATGCCAAGATGTACATACATTTTTAAAACACACATAAAACACATATGTGCACAACTGAGCAGGATAAACTTTTAACTCGATAAAAAAAAATGCACATAAACTATGATGGAAACACATATACTGAATAAATCCAAGCATGCGCATAAAAGTCATCTGATCATGTAGGTGCGATGGGTTGGCATTAATTGACAAACCAGCATATCGACTACATTGCACATCTGAAATATTGTTTTGGTCATTCTAAAATCCCTCAGCCAAAGTCTGTTGTCAAAGTGGTTTAATATTATCGCCTCTCAGAACTGTCTGCGCCCCCAAACACCGTCTCACGCCTCCAAAAGCCACCGTTCAATCACTGTGTTACGTCTTTATCAACTGAGGTGTATATAATTTATTATATAAGAAAAAAGGCCCACAGTGGCTTGAACAGCAGCATGTTAGCAATCAGCAAATCAGTTTATCAGAAAGTGACGATTTAGTTCTCTTTGACTAGAAACGAGGCTTTATTTGCAAATGCAATATTCCTATTTCGCTCTTGCAGATTTGTAAGGAAACATTTTTTCTCATTAATGAAACCGTTTTTAAATAGGTTAAACGCATCTAGGCAGCACGGTGGCGGAGTGGGTAGCACAATCGCCTCACAGCAAGAAGGTCGCTGGTTCAAACCTCGGCTGGGTCAGTTGGCGTTTCTGTGTGGAGTTTGCATGTTCTCCCCGTGTTCGCATGGGTTTCCTCCGGGTGCTCCGATTTCCCCCACAAGTCCAAAGACATGCACTATAGGTGAATTGAGTAAGCTAAAATTGTCCGTAGTGTATGTGTGTGAATGGGTGTGTATGGATGTTTCCCAGTGATGGGTTGCAGCTGGAAGGGCATCCGCTGCGTAAAACGTGCTGGATAAGTTGGCGGTTGATTCCGCTGTGGCGACCCCAGATTAATAAAGGGACTAAGCCGAAAAGAAAATGAATGAATGAATAAAGGCATCTAAATACAGGCTGTCATTTGATAATGAAAACAACTGTGACTTATGACCTGTAGCTTGATTTGAATAATGTTTTGGATAGACTAGGGAAGCAACGCTGAGTTGTAAATACATCACAATCTCTTATTTCAAAAGAGCAAGTACATTTCTGTTTTCCACCGTATGACCTTTTTAAAGGGCTTATAGTTTGATATATGGGGGAAAGAACACATTCCGTTTAAATAACATTGCGTTTTCGAGAAGTGTCCTCAGAGCAACTGTATAATGCAAAACATTCCCGTCTCTGTCAGTAAAATCAAGCGCAACATGCTTTTCCCATTTTGTCCTCATAATACACACCACATCAACATGGATTCTTGTCAATTCTGGTCAGATTGTGTAGGGTCACTGGTGAATATGGTTCTAGATCAGTGTTTCTCAGTCATGCTCTAGATTAGCATGCGTATTTGAAAGCATTGTGGGCAAGACTGTTGTGGGCAAGGCTTTCCTGTTTATTTTTGTTGCCAATTTACAAATTTGTTAATAAAATATAACACAAGTAGATTCAGTTAACACACAATGCGGTTCAATGTGTGTACAGATCTTTCTATATTGTCGGAATAACAGTGATAGCGTAAAGTTATATTACAATTTTTTCCTATTCTCATTACTTTTTTAAATATATTTTAAGATTAATTTGGACTTTTCACTGCAATTTGGTCAACAGTTTGATTTAAAATAAAAGAACAAGACACTGAATTTGCATTGTCATCTGCTTGCACGTAAAGCACGGCATATATTCAGATAACTGCACTTGAATTGGTTGTACAATTAAAAGTGAAATCCCCCAAAACTGAATATTGTACCATAGCAAACACCCACTGTATGTTGACATGTGTATGGTGTCGCATTTGGAATAACGTACCATTAATCAATCTATGGATAACTCATGTAAAGACCTTAATCGTAATATTGCCTTATTCGTTTTATTCAACACTCTCAAAGTAAACCAACTGCACAACCAAACCAATTGCTCCACATATTACAGACACTCTCCAAAGAAGCAGACACCACGAGATTTGAGTTGTATTGAGCGAGTTTCTTGATTAGCAAGTTAGATGGGGAGAACTGTACAGCCACAAAATGTTGGACCCCTGGTAACAGATTTGAGAAACACCACAAAGTCAGATCACACAGATCAAGACAATACAATAGTATGGTGCTTAAATCTGGTACTATTTTCAGAATTATATTATAAGATTTTTTTAATAGTTAGTTAGTTGTAAAGCACATTTTGATCAAAGTGCTGTACAGAACAATAAGAAAATCGTACATACAAAAATAGATAAAATACAATGAAGTTTGTTATAAGACACTTTAGATAAAACAAATATGATTTAAGCTTATTGATACTGTTTGACTTTACATTGGTAAGCTATTCCATATTTGGGGCCAACCCTAGAAAATCCTACAGTATAGTGAGTTGAAAACACTTAAATTTTTCACCATGAGTGATGTGAAAATAATCAGCTTCATACTTTATGTATTATACACATTTCAGTAATAACGGTAGACTAATTACCTTAGACAAAAATAAAGCACCCAAACACTGCGCCGATTTTTAATTATCTCCATAAATGAAACTTGTATCAGAGCTTCAGCAAAGGTTTGTCACCCACACATCCAACATCGGCTCATTCTGAAAACGTAGCCCTAAATACATTTCTGGAGATCACGAATTATGTAGCCAAAGGTACTTATGGCTGCGTTTTGTCTTTAAAACGAACGCTATGGGGCGGTATGACGCCGTTCCTTTTCGCACTTACCAGCTGACCGCTTACCTCCATGTGGACCGTAACCAGTTTGTCCAGTGGCTCGCCATGTACGTCGGCGGACTTGTGATGTGGAGCGAAGCAGGTAAGACAAAAACAAAGGCAATCTGTGTTTTTGAAAACACTATCGGTTGGGTTTAGGCAAGGAGGAGGGTGGGTCAGTTGATCAGTCAGTCGACAGCGGCCTCTGGTGGATTTACGCGAGAAGGGCAGGTGCGAATGGCACTCGCGAGAGAAATTTGAGATCTCAAAAAGCGTACACAGCGGCCTCTGGTGGATTCGCGAAAACACAAACTGCAAAAAAAGTACCTCCTGGGACATATTTGACGCTCTCCAGAAATGTATATAGGTGTACGTTTTCAGAATGAGCCTGGGTTACACACATCACACCACAGGAACACAAGTCCAGAAGCATGTTGAAATTGGTGAAATTGGTTCCCCATGCAGTTTTACTCTCCCATAACCAGAACAAACTGTTGATTCAAGGTAGGATGGATCCATGTTGTTTACAAACCTTCTGACCCTATAGCATCTGAATATCACAGAGAAATTCAGATTCAGTAGTTTTCCAATCTTCTGTTGTCTAATTTTGTTCTGGACGTTCAAATTATAACCTCAGTTTTTCCTTCTGCTGCTGTAGCAGAGATGTTTTTCTGCCAACCTTGGTTGTAGAAAAAACAACTTTATTTATTGGATTCTCCAAAAATGTACAAATATCAGACATTTTAGAATATTATTGTACATTTTGACATGTAGCAAGAGAAGGAAAGTAAACTAGAATCCACTATGGGTTGTTGCTTTTTTATCAGGTTGAACCAGTCTAGCCATCCTTCTCTGAACTTTGGCATGACCTTTTGACATTCTTGCCCACAGAACTGCCGCTCACCAGCTGTTTTCAATATAAACCTCTGTAAACCTCATGGAGATGGTTGTACTCTATGTAAACATTCAACTAAATTGGCAGTTTTCAATGTAATTAGAACAACTCGTCTGGTAAAAACAAAATGACTTTTTGCTTTCTTTATTAAACTTTCCCCCCATCTTATATTCTTTTCGATTTAGAGTATTGGAGATTTTGAAATCTAAAGATGATGTTGCTACAAGTGGTTGCATGTTCAGGCTGGGTAAAAGTAAGAGGCAACTTCTAAGTTTCAGCCCACTAATTCAAACAGTCATTTGTTAGAGTAAGAGTAATTTGTGGGATGTGGAATGGCCTGAATATGGGCAAACAGAGCTGTCTGTGTAGCTTGGAGCACTTTCTGACACTCACTAATGGAGGCGTGTTTGGGATTGTTTGGCGTGGGAGTATCAGCGGTGTGTTTCTTACAGTATGGGGTGCTGAGAGGAGGGAGCAGGAGATTGTGATGATCCTGGAAGAAAAGAGGGTGAGAGAGAAGGAAAACAGTATGGTTGAAACGTAGGGGGGCAGGGTTGATAATTCAGAACACGTTTTTCTCATGCGTGGGGGGGTCTGGCAGCTACACGGGTGAGTGCTGTGAGCTGCGAGGATTAAAAAAAAACAACCCTGCAGCCTAGCACAAGTGTGAGGTCAGTCACTCAGAGGGCACAGAAACAAACTGACAAAAGCTTCATGGAACTCAATAACATTGGAGAGAAATGAAGAGAGACAATGTCTAAGGTGACCTTTAGATGACTGGAGCCGTGATGAAGTGAAGATGTTAGATTATTTGACAATTATTGTTTGAATTTGTAGTAAACCAGACAGAATAGCTGAGACTTTGCTTCTATCAAAAGTAACTGTTTTGTCTTGTTCACCGCATTAGACAATGTTGTTAAAATACGAAGTGATTTGTAGTGTTGCACTGATCTTGAATGAAATGTCAAATGTCAACCAATAAAAGTTTTCATCAAAATAGCGAAACCTTTTTTAGTGTAGGCTTGTATTTGACATTTCTGTAAAACTACTCAAAACTGTCTCTGTCAATGTTTTCAAACAATTATATTTGATTTACCAAAGTCACACAAGTGCCAATTTCACATCTGTCACATCCATAAAAATGCTTTTTCCTCATAAATGCAAAAATGTAAAATACAAATAAAATCAATCATTCTTAGGGTTGGGAACCAAAACTATTATGGCACCGGTACCTATGTAAGCGGTATGTACTGGGCCGAATTAGCATATGAATTTCGGTGCCACTGGTGCTGCGACAAGGACATAAGAAGCATCAAGGGGTACATCAAAGGCGCACATAGGTACGCGTTGTGTCACACCATCTCTAAACATTTATTTCTAAACTACTTTGAGGGATACGGACACCATCAGCAATATTAGGCATCTGTTCTTGTTGCTTAGGGAACGCAAGCACGTAACGCAGTACAGCGCATCCGGTGAGCAACTTCCTTTAGATTCATCAACACGCATGATCGTGTTCATCAAATTTGCTTAAACTAAGCGTTCTAAATTATGGCTATGTTTTACAAGCAAGGATTCTGACACAGGGGGGACAGAGTGGCTCAGTGGTTAGCACTGTCGCCTCACTGCTGGGTCAGTTTCCTCCGGGTGCTCCGTTTTTCCCCACAGTCCAAAGACATGCGCTATAGGTGAATTGAATAAGCTAAATTGTCCGTAGTGTATGTGTGTGAATGAGTGGGTATGAATGTTTCCCAGTACTGGGTTGCAGCTGGAAGGGCATCTACTGTGTAAAACATATGCTGGATAAGTTGGCGGTTCATTCCGCTGTGGCGACCCCTGATGAATAAAGGGACTAAGCCGAAGGAAAATGAATGAATGAATGAATGTCTAGAAATAAATATGTATTATAGCAATGTAAAAGTCTATACAGTCACTTCTGACAAATTTAAAGCATTCTTGTTGAAATAGCTGTCAATTTCTCTGTCTCTAATATTCTAATTAATCTGTCTCTCATATCAAATATTTCACTGCTCTTGCATTTTATTGATGTAACAGATTACTTATTACAAGGACTCGCCTTTTATTGCTATTATTTTCATTATCAATTATCATTTCACCAGTCTGTTGTTTTAAGACTCCGCCCCCTCAGACCCATCACCCTTGTGTTGTGCTATGCTTCACTAAAGGCCTGTAAGGGTCACGCTGTCAGCTTTCTCTGGAAGGAAAGACGTGTGCACCATGGGCCCTCGTCTGCATTCCTGTTATCACTGACATAACACAACCAGAAATATGAGCCACAACAGACCCGCAAAATGTGAACTCAGACCCAGAGAATTGGCACCGTGGCCCAGTCCGGAGATTACCAGACACGGAGGGCCATCGAGGAATGAAGCGTTAAGGGCTTGCAAGGCATGAAATGACAGTAGAGGGTTTTCCAATGGTATATTCGTGCCAAGATGGCCAGGCAGTGAAGCATATTTATTGGTTGAGTCAGAAATGGCAATTGGCGCTGATGGGTTGCAATTGGTCAGAGAATGTTAAATGCAAATGCTTACAGTCATCTGAAAGATACATTTACATGTGCTGCTGATGCTTCGATACAGTTTACCATGAGGTCTTGGTTGCTTGGTTAGAGCAAGTTCTGGGCATCAGAAGAACAAAATAGACGTTAATCAATCAATATTGGATGATATTATTCGTGTTACCCCTAACTTGTGGTGTCCCTCAAGGCTCTATATTGGCCCCCTTACTGTTTTCTTTATATATTAAGTACAGATAGTGTATTATGCTGCTTTTCAGACTTTTAAACATACTGCAAACAATAGAAAACATAATAAAATGTTTTTGAATGATTTCTTTTGTGAAAAACAACAAAAACTGTAATAATATTGCTGTTAATAATAACTTTTTTTCTGTCATTTCAACTTTCTGAATGCATTTTGAGATACATAATAGACTTTAATCAATCAATATTGGATGATATTATTCAGGCGAGGTAACCCTAACACGTGGGGTCCCCCAAGGCTCTATACTGGCCCCTATATTATTTTCTTTATCTGCTTCCTTTAGGCTCTATTCTCAAAAGGTATGGCCTGTACTATCGGTGGTATGCAGATATTATTTGCCCCTGAAGCACGAAAAGGTGTAGACTCCTCTGAACCTGCCTTTCTAATGGCAAAGGATGGCCTGGATGTCTTTGAATTTTTTTTGAAGTCTTAATGTGTGTAAAACAGAGATCATTATGTTTGTCTTTTCTGATGGCCCAAACATTCTTCATGTAAATTCTGTTGTTTTTTTTCTTCAGTTAAATCATTAAAAAAAACACTTAGGCATTTTATTCGATAGTGAACTTAAGTTTCCCTGGTGAATTAATGAATAAATTGTCAATCAGTTTTAACCAAACTAAGAGCTTTGAATAAAGTGAAGACATTCCTTCCATGCTTTTATCCAACATAGGCTCATTCTAAAAACGTAGCCCTATATACATTTCTGGAGATTGCGAATTATGTAGCCAGAAGTACGAATGGCTGCTTTTCGTCTTTAAAATGAACACTACGGTGCGGTATGATGTGGTTCCTTTTCGCGCTTACCAGCTGACTGCTTACCTCCGTATGGACGGCTTTCCCGCTGTTACCAGTTTGTCCAGTTAGCTCGCCATGTACGTCGGTGGACTTGAGATGCAGAGAGGAGTTGACCACGACGATGGGGTTCAAGTCTGACAAAAACAGAATCCAAAAAATAAAATAAACATGTAAATATAAGTGTAAGAATGTGGTAAAATCTGAAAACGTGGTAAAAATCAGGCGAGGGCTGTTTTCTTTCTGGATTGCTTTATAAAACTGTCAGTTGGGTTTACGGAAGTGGGTGGGTGGGTCAATCGGTGCACTATTGGTTGGGAAGGAGGAGGGTGGGTCAGTCAGTCAGTCATTCAGTCAGTCGACAGCGGCCTCTGGTGGATTTACGCGAGAACAGCTGGTGCGAATGGCACTCGCGAGAGAAATTTGAGATCTGAAAAAGCGTACACAGCAGCCACTGGTGGATTCGCGAAAAACAAAAACTGCAAAGAAACGTAGCTCCTGGGGCATATTTGGCGCTCTGCCGAAATGTATATAGCGGTATATTTTCAGAATGAGCCTGGGTTGCTTTTATCTCTTGTAGAACTGATTATTTTAATTCCTTTTATTACTAGCAGTTCTTCAATATATAGATTACAAATACATCTGTATGTCTTTTAACAAGTGCTCCTAAATTCGAACAAATTACTCGTGCTAATGTCTTTACATTGGCTCCCAGTATGCTTTAGAATAGTTTTTAACTTGCTTCTGCGTGTTTTTTAATGTTTGCATGGAGTCGTTGTGTGAATATCATCTGAAAAGTACTCTTAGGTCTGCCAAGCGTATTTTATTAACTGTTCCAAAGTTAAAATGAACTTGCCATAGCTAAACTAATCTAAACATTTAAACTTTTGAGCACATTACCAGTCCATATTAGAACTGCACCAGCATTACATATTTTTAAATCAAAGTATCTCTTTACTATGGCCTATATGACTTATGATGTTGTTTGCTTTATATATTGTTTTTATAATAAATTGTACAGCACATCGGTCAACTGTAGCTGTTTTTAATTGTGCTCTTTAAATCAAGACTTGAGAAAGGGACTTGGTAGTGCGTTCAACCATTCCCTGAGAATGGAACCCATGACCTTGGTGCTGCTTGCGCCATGCTCTGCTTCCAAGTAGATAAAACTAGCTACAGTAGATGCGTTGTCTTCCTCAAAAACTATCCAGACCTCATGGAAAGTTGTAAACGACATTTGCCAAGACTCCTGCAAAGTCTGCACTAGAGAGCCAAGGTTGAAATTGACCTACAGCAGGTTTCTGCTCTCCATGACTCTGTAGTGTTCCATTAAGCACTCGGAAACCCAACACCCTCTGCCTGCAAAGCCTCAGCACTCAAGCAAACCATTTCTAAAGCTTAAAAGACACTGGTTAGTTCATCATTAAAAGTTAGCAATTATTTGTTCCATTCATTGAATCATTGAGAATTGTCTTTTTGTTTCCATTCAGCTGATGTCAATTTGTTTAGCAGCAGGCTCCGGGCACAGATTGTTGATATTAATGAGAAAGATGGTGGAAGTCTGCTTTATTATAGACGGGTGACCTTTGATCTGTGGCTTATTGGAAAAACATTAGTTTTTCGCTGCTCATTTGGCCGGACAGAGAAGGGAGTCCTCCCTCTGATTAATGATCTGCCCTGAGGAGGCCAATGAGGCTGAGAGACAGAGCAGCCTTGTTAAATACAGTTGAAAACTAGAGCCAAATTATACTGGACGAAATGAAAGCGCTTCTTCTCACGCACACGACATCGTCAGGAGAGCCTGTTTAAATGTTGCTTCAAAAGATGAGCAATGCCTGCTTCTATGGTACGTCACTGCCCATTTAGCTTCACCCACTGATATTTGGTTGCCAGATGACATTTTGTGACATCCGTGGACAAGATAAAGACTTTCTTTAAAGATGCGCACATCTGTTTTGTCATGTGACATGACAGTTTGTGCATTTATTGACAAACTTCCTAAATGTATTCTGAAATATCCAATATACTCAAATATGTGTAAGAACATGTACTTTGTTATATAAACAGCTTAATAATGATAATATTATTTGATCTATAACCAGAAATGGACACGCCGTGCACTAAAGAGATTAGAGCTGCTGGATTTACAACACGCTATTTCAACAACTTCTCTCCAATTACATGAAAGTAGGTGGCTGTTTAACTAGGAGAAGAATAAAGTAAACGTTTGCGATTTGATATGAATAAATCACATCTATTTATATCTACAAATAATTATTATTGCCGTTTCCATAGATATCAGGGTGTATTTTAAAAACTCAATTATTATTTATTGCTAGTGTGAAACCTGAAATAAATGTTATTGGTTTGAAAACACTGATAAGTTGCGTCTTTCTCTAGCTCAGTGTGTGCCATCGTGGGAAAAGCAGATTTGAATTTAGCAGCTGATCACGTGATCATATAGTAGGGAGACTAGACTGATCACACCGGTATGATCATTTCCATCATGGGTTAATATAGATGATAAGTTCATATGGATGGAATGTTGGATGGATGGAAAATTAATGTTACCTTCGTAGAATAAAAATATTTATTTATTTTAAGTTTTATACAAGTTTATATAAGTTTTATATTATGATTTAAATAAATAAAATTGGACGCAAACACCAAAATGGGATGTCTTGACTTTGACCCATATCTTGTTAATACAGATATTAAGTGATTATGGTAGTTCATACATTGTTTAGAATATAGAGATAAGAATATTCACTCTGAAATGTCTGGCATTGTGCTTTGTGTATTGCTATAACTGAGGTATTCGACTCGGTGCACATAAGAGACAGAGATCCTGTCGCATTCTCTCTCTGTCTGGTGCCATGGAGTGATTGGCTGTGTTCTCAAACAGCTGCGCAATTGCGCTACTGTCAGGAGAGGTTGGGGAGGGATGACAGTGTGACAGAGCGAGGGAGAAAGGAGGGAAAGATCTCCATTCACCATTCCACACTGCTCCCCGAACCCCTTTTTTCCCGCTCGAAGTGCCGTGAAGGGATATCTTTAATTGCATTCCAGTGGAATTTCTCTTGCAGCTGGTGCATGGACTGACAAGAGCGAGTGGGAATTGTGAATGACTCTGCCTGAAGGAAGGAGGGATTTTTGGTGGGGAAAAAAAAGCAGAGAGAAAATAAGTTCTATTGGAAGAGGCACTGCAAGCCTCCACTCTTTTGTCATTCGTCTCTTGCAGATAAGTGACTCCTCGTCCTCGTTTTTCACACGCTCTTTACTGTGACGGTTTGACTGTCTGGGGAGCTCATGAGGCAGCGTATGTAAATAAAGCGAAGTGTTTCTATAGGCTGGGCAAACTGCCAGAAAAAAGAGAGGCA
Organism: Danio choprae; assembly: GCA_903798125.1. Taxonomy (NCBI): domain Eukaryota; kingdom Metazoa; phylum Chordata; class Actinopteri; order Cypriniformes; family Danionidae; genus Danio; species Danio choprae. The sequence goes on from CAIGQW010054354.1 coordinate 4,905,211, forward strand.
GCGAGAGAAAGCCCTGAAGGTTTAATGGCAAGAAGCGCACCCTGACTGGATCAACAAGTTTGAAGACGGACAGCTCCTTAAATAATCTGCCGAAAGCACGAGCCACATGCACCAGCCTCGAGACGAGCATTTACGAGAGCGTGGTGGAGTACGAGGCAAGCCAGACAACAAATCCTGAAGAAAGAATAGAAGACGGACTTGTTTACCGTACTTTTGCTTCTGGACACTTGGATCATTGTTTATCTTCATCCCAAATTGTGGGTCCATCAGAAACCCCTAGTCTTCAAATCCACTAAATTTTCGGGATCACGTTGTTTTTCTGAACAACCTGAGAAATGTCTTCGCAGGATTGAATTTGAATGGTAAAAGAAAGAAGGACTTGGGTCTTGTCTTCCTCACTTGTATTCTTTTTCCTGCTTGTCATTTCTGCAGGGTTGAAGGACCCCTGCCCTGCACACGAAGACAACTGCCTAAGACTTTGTCTTCGCTGTGGTTTCTGGTCTTCAGTCTAATTTGTTTCTGGGGATCTCTTTTGTCTGCACTAGTGGAGCTCAGTTTGAATTGATCTTTTGTCTGAATCTAGGGTTCTTCTCACGGTGCGAAAACCCTGCAGCCCCCCACACCGACCTCTCTGAAATCCCCTCCTTCCATCTCTCCCACATGAGCCCCCTCGTACCCTTCCTCCCTCCGCACTCCCACACACCTCCCCGTCTTCCATCCACATGCCGCTGCGACCGCCGAGCATGTGAGAGTAGCGTGCGTATTTGACTCTTGTTTTCAAGCCAGATACTATAAGCCGGGATCAGGTGCGAGGACGGTGATGTGTCGCTGGATGCATTTGCCGCTGACGGATTCAGGACCAGGAGCACCCAGAACCGTTCACAAGGGAACCACTTTACAAGCCGAGCATCTGTGATTGAGTGCATTTCCCTGCACTTTTGTGGATAGAGACGGTATCCCACCATGTCAGAAGTGTGATCGTGGTGGTGGGATATTAGAGCCGGATCTGTTCGTCTGAGGCTCATCATGAAAAAGACACGGAGCACCAATCTGCGCAGGGCCTGGCCCAGTTCCGAATTCTCGGATCGGGTCTCCGAGCGCACCCGATCGCGGAGCGAAAAAGACTACCGGCTCCACAAGCATTACCCTAAACACTTAATCTCTCACTCTCCTAGGGGATTCTTTATAACAGGTCAGTCGTCTTTTAATCTTTGCTGGTAAAAGTGACCCTTTTTTTAAAATCTGTTTTGAATGCAATCGCCAATAAATTCATAAACGATTGGGTGGCTTCCACTAGATCAAGAGCCATGAGATGATAATGTCGGTCGCATTACAGATGCAGGTCAGCTATTTTTAGCATTCGCCCCACACTGTCTGAACACGCTATTGTGTGTGCAAGAGTTTTGTTGCGTCTGGTGCCTGTGTTGAGTGGTTATTCCAGGATTTAAGAAAAGCAGTAAATCATTTCAAGATTTTTTTTAAGGCTTCAGATGGTTTTATTCAATAAAAGGATATATATTGTTAGCCTTTATGATTAGCATATACATGCTTGGTCTATGCACACTACATCATGTGTCACAATGTAAATGGTGCAGTTTTAACATTTTGTGAAAATATCAAAAATGCATCTTAAGACTGTATTGTATAGCAAAATAATCTTATGTCAAAAGGAAAAACAAGATAATTTTGCTTGTTTTATGGAAAAACTCACTTAATATTGGCATTCATTCTATTTTATTTCAGCTTAGTCCCTTTATTAATCTGGTGTCGCCACAGCGGAATGAACTGCCAATTTATCCAGCATATGTTTTACGCAGCGGATGGCCTTCCAGCTGCAACCCATCACTGGGAAACATCCACACACACTCATACACTACGGACAATTTAGCTTACCCAATTCACCTATACCGCATGTCTTTGGACTTGTGGGGGAAACCGGAGCACCCGGAGGAAACCCACGCCAACACGGGGAGAACATGCAAACTCCACACAGAAATGCCAACTGACCCAGCCGAGGCTCGAACCAGCGACCTTCTTGCTGTGAGGCGATCGTGCTACCCACCGTGAGGCTCTAATATTGGCATATTATTTCTTAAAACAAGACAAAATGTTTTGCTTTTCTAGAAAATTCTTTTTGATTTAAGAATTTTTAGGTATTTGGACTAAAAACAAGACAAAAAATCTAAGTAAGAAAATCATTTTTTGCAGTGTATTGCATTACCTTTCCTTGCACTCCGTCCAACTGCTTCTGAACAAGAGCGTGTCTCTTAAGAAATGTTTCTGATCAGGGTCTAGTGGACGTGACCCTAAATCAGCCTAATTACACAATCAGTGCTTCCACCGGGAGTTTTAAGGTTGTGATTTCCAGACTTCAGGGAAGCCAGGGAAATAAAGAAATTGTTGACTTTTTGCATTGCACATAAATCATTCTAGTTTGTAATTGTTGACTTTTTTTGCATCGATTATAAATCATTCTGGTTTGTCGGTGAACAATTTCTCGGTGTGATGTTTAGCAAACTCCTTATTCAGTAAATAAACGCAGATGTCCGGAAAACAAATGGAAATTTAATGCAAATGACGTAAAGATGTGGGAAGCTTGTTGATCAGAATTAAAGAAGCTTTTCAGGTGTCCCCGACATGGTGTTTATGCAAATGTGTTGTTTTGCACATCCCTTTTTCATCTATACCTGCATGTTTGTTATTTGATATGGTGAAATGTGCTGAGACCTGTCGTACTGTAGATATAGAATATTTAAGCTTCGTCAATTACACATTTGTTTTGGGATACCTTACTTGATATGTTCAAACCCTGAAGGGAATATATAACAGGATAAACTGCATCTCATATTTTGATCTGCTAATTAAGGTTTCCTGTTGGATGTCATTAAACCAAATCACTGTCGAGAGATCCCAGACCCAAGCTCAAGGCCTGAAACAACAGAGTGCTCCCATAAAAAGAAATACTTTTATTGTGGCTGTGCCAGAAACCCCCTTGTTACAGCTGCTCTCCTCTGCACTAACGAGAGAATTAAGAGGTGATGACCAAGGATTACCCCATTCCGGTTTCATTACAGTCCACATCCAGCGGTCTTACCAACGTAGTCCAGGAATAGACATTTTGTGAGACAGCAGCTGAAGAAAACTTGAGCCTGATGTAAAATAAAAAAATGTAATCAATACCTGGTGCTAATTACGCTCCTTTGGTTTAAGCTTGATCTCAAATTTTATCCGGATTTATAGTTCTGCATTGAGTGATTGCTGTAACACATTGTGCAGAACTTGCACAGAGACGACTCCGTTGTGATCAGTAATACTTAGTATAGTACCATAGTAGGTGGTAGGTTTCAAGTTTTTTTTTTTTTACCAGTGTTTTGGATTTACAACAGAAATGCGTGCAATGCTACTGCAGAAGTAGCTCAAACTCACACTCATTTAGGAAAGAAAGAGGCAGAAACTGGAGAAGTTCTGACAACTTAAATTGTACAGTTAACACAAAACAAGTATCCTCCTCTGTGGGATTTGACACTTGTTAAACACTCGTGCCACCGACCTCGCTTTGCCCCCACAGCAATTGGCCCCACCCACACTCGTCACTGCTACCTAGTCAACCAATCAAAGGTCTTGCTCCATGCACCGTCATGATATGTAGTTACATTTTTTGACAGGTGTGCACCAGGGCCCACATCAGGGTATGGTGTAGGGCAGGGGTTCTCAAACTGGAGGTCCTGCAAATTTTTGCTTCAACTTGCCTCAACACACCTGCAAGGCTATTTCTAGAAAGCCTAGTAAGAGCTTTATTAGCTAGTCCAGGTGTGTCTGATTGGGGTTGGAGCTAAAATCTGCAGGACACCAGACCTCCAGGATCGAGACTGAGAATCCCTGGAGTAGGGTATGCGACTACACTGGATCTAAGTTTTTTTGGATCTAAGTTTTATTTTTACACTATTACGCCAATACATTTCAAAGATCGTCAAATTTCACAATTCTCAATACCAAAGTAGAATGGGACAAGTAAAAAAAAAGTTGATTATGTTTATTAACTATTATTATAGAAATGTTTAAAAAATATATCTAATAATATACAAATGCATTTAGTTTTAAAATCGAATACTCTTCAATAAATGAAGCACGTCTCATGCTGCAAAATTCACATGATTTTACTTCCACTTAAAACCAAGCTTCACAGAGGAATGAATGCAGAGTCCTGTAACGAATGGGATATGATGCAATAATCATCTCAATTCATGTTTTTTCATAATTGTTGGAGGCCAAAATTGAAACCGAAATTGAATTTCAATTTCGCTGCATCCACTGCGTTAAACATATGCTGGAATAGTTGGCGGTTCATTCCACTGTGAGCAACCTCTGAAATAGAGACTAAGCTGAAGGAAAATGAATGAATGAATGAATAAACAACCAGCGGCCTATAGTTAAAACTGAATGGTAATGAGTAAACCCCATTGGTTTTGACGTTTCCTAGCAGCATTAAGTGTCAAAGGTTAAATAACGGGGGTCATTGTGGAGATTGAGTCTCATATGGGGCACAAAGGATGTGCGTGTGATTCTGTGCTTTACTGACTAGCGGGAGGTTTTGTTGTATCGGCTCACTCTTGATGTGTAGCCCTTGTGAATCTCAGCTTGATTGTACTGTACAGCTACTTAAAACCCAGTGAATCTTCAATGCGGGGACATAAAGTAGTCATTATTCCGAGAGTTCTCGTAAATGATATCAAAGGAATGGCATTTGTTTTTGGTTCTGAGGTCTGCTATTGGTTTATGTTGAAGAGGCAGTTTGGGCGGTTAATGATTTCTGTAGTCAGAAAGAAACATGGAAAGCAGCTGCTCCTTTCCATCTTAAGTGCATTCTTTGTTCTTGTGTTATATAATAGTAATCAATATTAAATGAATATTTCGAGATGGGGTTAAACAGGGTTGTACTGTTGTATCTGACCGCTTATTTGTCAAAAGATCAAGGGAATTTTGATGGTTGATTTTATGTTAGTTTAATACAGTGGTTTCTAAAGTGAGGGCCGGGAGACAATGAGGTGGGGTCGCTTGTTGATTTCCAAAAATCAAATACATTTATCCATAACCTACAGAAGATAAAAATATTAATAGTTAAATAGTAACATTAAAAAAACAACATGCAAATAAAAATCCGTTGTCCTTTCGATTTTTTGAATATATTTTTTTCCATTGGATTGCAAACCCTGAGGTGACTAGGTTAGATTAACCACAAAGCAATAGCGTCAGTTGCAGCAGATTGATTTTATGGCACCAGGTTAAACTTTTTGACACATTTACGGCACTTATGTACATTAAAAAATAAATGCAGGGCACTCCTGAATATGGAGGATGATCTCAGAGAGGTGGTCTCCAAAATTAAACCAAGAATAGACTTTTGCGGTAAACATTGTGCCCACCAGTCTCATTAGGTGAGGTTGGTATCAAATTAAACAAATGAATAAATGACCATAAAAAAATGATATGGTTGTTAGACTGTTGCACTTTTTTTGTGTTGTCGTTGTTGTTTACAACAATGGTGTTCTCTATTGGTGTGTGTGTGAGCCGTTGCTTGCGATGTTTGTATATTTATAACCACCTCCGAGGATAGTGGGGGTCACGAGTCACTGGTGTTGTTGTTTTGTGGGTCGTGGGCTGAAACGTTTGGGAACCCCTGCTTTAATCTTAAGGATGACAACAACAAACTTTGGACTGATAACATCAGGGAAGACCTTGAAACAATAATCTACGGCAAGCGGAGACAGTTTGTGACTTCATCGTCAGTAAAGAGCTGATGAAAGGGAAAAAGGAAGTTATGTTTAAGTTACCATTCTTGCTTTATAGTCTTATTAATGAAATAAAATTCCAATGTGTAGTGTCAGATGTATCTGTTAACATTAGGTCAACTGTAAGCAGTGCTAAACATAACCCAGGATTTACCTGAATTTACTTTGGGTTTATCATGACTCCGGGTTTACTATTTTATGTGTAAAAAACACTCGTTTTTGTTGTTCAGTTGTGAAGTTGGTTGTATTTTGTGAGTCGATTGAGTGAAGAGTAGATCTGCATCTCTCACAAATAAAAGCTGTCACTGTCACTTTAAAAAAGGAACACTTTGGTACTTTTTAAGTTCTAATACACACCAATATAAATCTTTTAAGTTGCCAATATGGACTCTTTAGGTACAATCTATAGAATAGGTACCACTCCAGTGACAGCATTCATTCCTGTACATGTACATCTGCGAGTGTGGTAACAATTTTCAAAACGGTACAATAGATTAACACTAGTCAGTGCTGTAGCTAGCATTAAATGATGATGAGCAATGTATATTGTCTTTATATAAGTACTTTTTTAATGTAGTATTAACACTTTTCAGTGAAAATACATTTGCAATTTGATGTTTCTGGTTTGAAATGTTAGTTCATCAAATCTTAAAGGGATAGTTCACACACAAAAAATCATTCTGTCATTATTTACTCACCCTTTACTTGTTCCAAACCTGTTTCTTTCTTACGTTGCACACAAAATAAGATATTTTGAAGAATGTTGGAAACCAGTAACCAGTTTTACTTATACTATGGAAGTAAAAGTTTTTCAGCTTTCTTCGAAATATCTTCTTTAGTGTTCAACATAAGAAAGAAACTGATTAAAGAAACAGAGTAAATAGTGAGTAAATTTTCACGTTTGAGTGTGAACTATGCCTTTAACGCATAAACTAATTTAGGGAATGGAAACTTATAGTGGACTACAAACGTACGTTGTTAATCATTGATCATCTTGAAGAAGCAAATCTTTCAAACCTTGAAATTCTTTCCTAACATTACACAAAGATGTGTTTGTACTGTAAGAGGTTTATTTTGGGACTCGATTGTATTTCTTTTTTTATTCACACAGCAAAGCTAATAAACCACAAACCTTGCCAAAACTGTCATTATTACAGTATCTAGTACTGTACTTCTTCAAACAAATGTATGAAGCGTTTGCTCGGCGGTATTGGTTTAAAACCCACAGGAAAAACAAATGACTGTGAATTCCTCACATGGCTTATGTGATATTTTTAGTGTGGTGGCGGTGTGCTGCCGGTCGAGTGAGCTTGCGGATTGTACAAACCTCCTGACTTGTGGCCTGCTTTTGTCATGGACGAGCGCTAGTTGGGGGTGGAAAGGCGAAAACATAAGTAAAGTTCCAACAATAATCCACATTGTGTAAGGTTTGGCTTTACAATTAATGCTGAACTCGACCATGTGCTACTTGCCTTTCATTATTCCTCTGAATTTCTGAACACATATAGTGTGGACTGCTAATCCATGCAGGTCAGTGGGAAACCCATTGTATTCAACATCCACATGCTAATCAGGTCGTGCTAATCGGACAAGGCTTGTAGATGTTCTTTTTGATTGTTTTGACTAGCTCTTCTATGTTAGTCCAATCAAATTTTCCGGTGTCTGAAAACTTTGTTCCCCCGCTTTAGTGCTTTCTCAGACAATAAAACAATTATAGGGAACTTTTATTTTGTCATGGGTGAGTTGGGAGAGAGATTTACTGTTATCTTACCTGGCTATCGCTCAGCACAAAATTGCACTGACTGACTATAGGGGGGTTTTCTGGAGGAGTTCCCAGAGCCATTAAGAAAGTAATGTTAGGGAAGTCAGCATCGGTTTCAAATGTGTAATTAATCTGAGACGAAAAGTAATGTGTTTTCGGGGTTGCAGTCTCCTGAAGGAGAAAAAAAAGTGCTGCAGTAGGAGGAAAGATTTGTGCGTTGCTAATTTCGGAAAAGCCATCATATCTTTTAGCCTGAAATGGAGACTTCTAGTGTGATTGAAAGCAATACACATCTTTAGTCTTTGGGATCCTCTTCGGAAACACACACACACACACACAAACACACATATATATACATACAGTACGTTCTCTCACTAACAAGAAAAATGTCAGAGCTCCATGTCAGCTTAGGGATTTTGGAGGGATTCACTTAAATGGTGGTGAAATCCCAGATTTATGTGTAATTATTATGTGTAGAATGACATCTGTTAAGGTCTTTACGTTTTTTTTTGTATTCAAATCTGAAAAATTTGTCACGCACACAAACCTGGCACACCGAATCCGATGGGTAATAATTAAACTGTTGCGAAATAATTCGTGAAACAATACAAAATGGAGTCTTCGAGTAGTGAAGATGATTTTGTTGTCTATTCCCTGCTTAACAAAAGAAAAAGAAAGAGGGAATATTGGGTCCATCTCATCCTTAGAATGCGGACAGAGGAAGTAGAGTTCCATCTCCTTATCAAAGAGCTTTGGGATTATCCCGACCCATTCAAAGATTACTTCAGGATGTCTGTGATACTTTGCTAGGAATGTGGTTGAGAAACACTGGTCTACGGTACAAAGACACAAACAAACGCACACATTCTATGCCATGTCTTTATATTCCATACTTTGCTTATCATAAAGGGCTTTATGCTGCAGGACCGTCAAATGGATTAGTTTCTCTGACGCCATTTTGCATTTTGCCTTTCGCTTATACGGCGGCCCTGAATTGTCAAAATACCTTTCAAAACGTGTTGTGGTCCGGACAAAAAAATGGTCACATAGATTAAAACCAAATGTAGTACTAACTATTCATTCATTCAATCATTTTCTTTTCGGCTTAGTTCTTTTATTATTCATGGGTCGCCACAGCGGAAGAACCGCCAACTTATCGAGCATATGTTTTATGCAGCAGATGCCCTTCCAGCTGCAACCCATCACTGGGGAACACCCATACACTCTCATTCACACACTACGGACAATTTAGCTTACCCAATTCACCTATAGTGCATGTCTTTGGACTGTGAGGGAAACCGGAGCACCCGGAGGAAACCCACGCCAACGCGGGGAGAACATGCAAACTCCACACAGAAATGCCAACTGACCCAGCCGAGGCTCGAACCAGCGACCTTCTTGTTGTGAGGCGACATCACTACCCACTGCGTCACCGCGCCGCCAGTAGCAACTATACAACATGCTATGTCTAAAGCAGTGGCTGATTTTACAGCACATATGGTACAACATTCTTTGCCATTACAATATTAGGAGATGAATGATTATAAAGCATTTATTCCAAAGAGCTAAATGCCCAGATCACGAAAGACTCCTTAATTCTGCAATCAAGACTTGACTTTTACCTTTCGTATACAGTCATTATTTCTAATCTGACTCCACTGGTGTCATACTGGGCGTAGCGTCACGTAACAGCTCTAAAATAAATAACAGCTGTTCCTCGGTTCAGGGAATACCAAATAATAGTCGGGTGATTTTCCATTTGGGACAAGCTTAGATGTCAGGGAAAAGCATGTAACTGCAATTGACCAGTTACCCTTATCAACCTCTTAAAAAAAACACACTGAAAAAATGCTTCAAGAAAAACTTAAAATAACATCTAATCAGCTTCACTCCATCACACTACACTCAAAAAAATGACTATTTATTTCAAATGAGCTGAAATAACACAATTCTTGAGATATTTTGGGACAACTTAATTGTTTTATGTTCAATCCACTTAAATTTGTTACGTTAACTTAATTCGTTTTGGTACAACATGAATGAAGTGTGTAAATGCTGGGTTCCACACAATCGATTTGTGTTGGGGCAGCATGAAGCAATTAAGTTACCTTATTAGTTTTTACAAATTTAAGTGGATTGAACATAAAACAATTAAGTTGTCCCCCAAAAAACAAACATCAAACGTCATATTTTTGAGTGTAGTAACGTTGTATGTCAAAATCAGAATATTGTGTTATTGTGAAAGCACTTAATAAATTATATATTTTAAAGTTCAGTTTAAGTATGGAACATTATTTCACCCATATTTTGACATTTAATTTTCACTTTTTTACTCTGAAAATAAACACTTTACTTGTCATTTAAAGCTTTGTTTGTGTATAAATGTATATATTTTTGTATTAGATATTTAATTTAATGTCTTACAAGTGTGTAAAAACAATTCATCAATAAAGATTGAACGATTTTTGAAATAATTTGATTTTTAAGAATAGTTATTATTAATTTTACACTAGGGGACTTGTAAAATGAGTGAATAAATAAATACATTAATTAATTCATTTATTTATTTTAATAAGAGTTCCTTTAAACTTTTGTGGATTGAACAAAACACGCTAAAAAGTGCTTCAAGAAATACATAAACGTGATGTAACTAAAGAAGAGTCAAGCTTTAAATAAGAAAATTATCAAAACTCTTTGAGTGAGATGCTAATGGTCTAATCCGATTCAATGATCTATGCTAAGCTAAGCTAAAATGCTCCTGCCAGACCTTGATATTGGCTGAATGGATTCAAAAATTCCAAAAGGCAACTGTTTAACTCTAGTGGACTTGTAAAATGACCCTTCTTTTATAGTGTTCCTTTAAACTTTAAACCTCCTAAAAAAACACAGAAAAAATGCTTCAAGGAATATAATCAGCTTTACTCCATATCATACTGTCTTTAGGGACAACACATGTAAATTAGCTTTATAGCTAACTCTGGTACAACATGTCATGTTGTACATTGTCCCTGTATAAATTAATAAAATCAAAACAAATACTAGTAATGTTGTAGTTATTTGTCAGATCTGAATATTGTATTCTTGTGAAATCAATTCCCAAATAATTAAAAAAATTAACAAATTATTGCAGATTTTATAATATTCTTTAAAAATTACAGTTCAGTATATATGTGGGGAATATTATTTGACCTATATATTTTAATTTTTATTTAATTTTGACTTTGTTACTCTAAAAATAAACAATTTACTTGCCATTTAATGCTTTCCTCGTGTAAAAAAAAATAAATAAATTATATATATATATTCATTAATTTTCATTTCGGCTTAGTCCCTTTATTAATCTGGGGTCGCCACAGCGGAATGAACCACCAACTTATCCAGCATATGTTTTACGCAGCGGATGCCCTTCCAGCTGCAACCCATCTCTGGGAAACATCCATACACACCCATTCACACTCATACACTACGGACAATTTTAGCTTACCCAATTCACCTATACCCCATGTTTTTGGACTTGAACACAGGGAGAACATGCAAACTCCACACAGAAACGCCAACTGACCCAGCCGAGGCTCGAACCAGCGACCTTCTTGCTGTGAGGCGAACGTGCTACTCACTGCGCCACTGTGAGGC
>CAIGQW010054354.1:4926394-4939481 GCA_903798125.1 Danio choprae
TTATTATTATTATTATTATCATCACCAGTGTTGAAAACAGTTGTTATTATTGTGCTTATTATTCCACATGACTTGAATGTTTTTAACTTGCAAATTCATTTTAATTTAACTTAATTTTTTTAACTTGGAAGATGCAATTTAGGTCAATCGTGTGTGTTTTCTGCTGTCATTATGTTATTGTGCTTATTATTTTAGTGAAAACAGTGAATATATATAAAGAATATTTTGAAGAATATATTTAAGAAAACATATATTTAAAAAAAAGAAATATACCGACATAAACATTTGTCTCTTTTAAATACAAACCGTTTAAATCTGTAAAAAAACAAAAAAAAACCTAGATAAACGAGCAGAGCTCACTAATTGACTAGTCAGCTTTTGATTAGTTGACCGTCGTGACCCATTACTAATGTGCCATGACATCCATTGGTGCCTCGGGTCCTGAGTGATGCCTGAGCAATCATTATTGGCAAGTTTGTCTATAATGGCTTTATCAGATGTTAACTGTGTTAATAATAGCATATTTTTTAGGAATTCGTGGCTGGTGTTGCCATTGTGTTTCACAGTATATCGTTTTAGCATCGATAGCACAATGTGCGCGTCTGCAATAGACGCATCGCAGGATCTGGAATGTTGAGTCTAGATTATATTTGACCACAGTTAAGAACACACGAGATCTGTGGAGTCACTGAAAAGTTTAATCATAACGGAGTGAAATTTTATCATCTGCATGTGGTTTTTAAAGCCTGTGTCTGTGTGAGAATTTCAAGAGAGTTTAAAGGGGACCTATTATGCCCCTTTTTACGAGATGTAAAATAAATGCCAACTGGCCCAGCCGGGACTCGAACCAGCGACCTTCTTTCTGTGAGGCGACAGTGCTAACCACTGAACCACTGTGCCGCCCCTAAATCATTTATTTATTTAGTGATATTAAAATAAACTGGTAAAAGATGTTTTTCAGGTCTAATTCATTCTAATTGAGACTAAAAAACTGTGTCAAGGCACAAACATTTAGAATGAGTGAAAACCTGCGCAGATATTCTGACTCTCATTGGCTGTTGTCATTTTCCTCTCTCGTCTCGCCCATTAGTGTTTACCTTCAGCTCTGGGTTCATCTTTGAGCCGCTCCAGCCAATAGCAGAACAGCATCTACCAGGGAGGTGGGCATAAAGAAAATAAGGCTCCATCTGATTGGTCAAATTTAGATAAACAATCAGTGCATAAAATAAATGTAATTTATCACACATCTGCGATACATATATTGCATATATTCAATTCAAGTTTATTTCTATAGCGCTTTTTACAATGTTTTACATGCAGCTTAACATGTTCTAGTAAAGTCCAGATTTCAGAGTATAAGTTCAGTTTAGTTCAGTTCAGTTCAGTGTTTTTATACACTGAACAAAAATGATTCATTGGATTTCCGAATTTTTTTTAAGGGAACTGGTTGCAAATGGCCTGAATTTAAACAAACAGATTGAATGTAGTAATGTTGTTTGTTTAAATTCAGCCCATGTAAATTGTTTGCAACCACTTACCTTAAAAAAATGTAGTAAATCCAATGAGTAGTTTTTTTCAGTCTACTATCATCGCGATAACGATGTTGTATTTTTATATCTATATATTTTGCGACTAGATTTATTTATACACGATTCACTCCCCTACAGAATCATCCCAATCTTTCTAAATGATTATATTCTTTCCCAAATAGAGCTGTTCAGGTCATCTGGTAAATATTGTACTCAATAAATAATCACAGTAAAACAAAATATCATAATATCAGATTTCTCCAATAGAATAGAATTTAATTAGTGTCTATATGAGAATAATTTGCATAGTGGAAAAACCATGTATTGTTTTTGACTGCACTTGACTTGACATACGCACATACGCACACATTTATGTACACCTGTATGCGCATCATCTCTTTCTGACATCTCTTTCAGCTCCCACACATACACTGCGGCATAAAGGATGCGCAGCAGTGCATGCTGGGATAGAGAATGAACCCGCTAACCCACCGCGGCCCCTCGGCTGCCTGATGCAAGAATGCCCCCTGTGGAGAAACACACACTCACACACACACATTTACCCCAACACACACTCACTTTTTAATGTCTGTTTTTGAATTTCTCCATTAATCTTTCATAAGCGCCCAGGCAGAGGAGACTAAATTGTTCTGGGCACATATATTTGCTTTTATTTTAGCGTTTTGTGTCAAGAAATACACGATAGGTTCAGAAGAGACGGGATCATTCTTTGGATTAAATGAATAGTTCACCTAAAATGAACTTTCTGATGGCTAAAAAAGATCGGATGAGCAAAATTCTGACATATTTGGATCTTTCTTGATACAAATCTTCAGAAGAATTTGAATAAATGGCATAATAAAAGGATAGTTCACTCAAAAGGATGAAAATTCTGTCAGTTACTCACTCTTGACTTGTTATCGTAACTAAAAACTTAATATATGAAATAAATAATGATACATTTTTAGCTTTTATTTAATGTTAACAATGCAAATCCATCTAGATCCACTTATTTGGTAAACAAAGCAAGTCTCTTATATAATAGATCTGCTAAAAGACAGAAAGTATGACTCTACAAACTGTATTGTAATTAAATCATGTGAACAGTTTCATATTAGTCAATAATATTACTGAAATGTATTTAAAAACTGAATAAATATAAATGTACACACATTTACACAAGTAAATAAATAAACTCAATGATGTGCTAAAGATCTGTGGAAATCTGCGGATTTCCACACGTACAGATTCCGTATGGGCCTTATTATAAGTAACTGTAATTAAAAGTAATCCCTTTATTTTTTTTTTGCAGAAAAGTAATCCAATTACAGTAATTAGTAACTTTGTAACTAATTACACCCAACACTGGAATTGGTGACAGTGTTTGGGTCTTATTTCTTTTATTATCAGAATCACCATATGAATATTTAAATCTAGTGTACTGTAAATGACACAGTGTGTGTGTGTGTGTGTGTGTGTGTGTGTGTGTGTGTGTGTGTGTGTGTGTGCGTGCGTGCGTGCGTGTGTGTGTGCGTGTGCGTGTGTGTGTGTGTGTGTGTGTGTGAGACTGCTGGTGTTCTGACCTGGTTTATGTGGCGAGTTTAGGATGCTTGTTCTGTTAGCACGATTAGCCCTGTGCATTTCAATATATATTTTTATCCCTCCAACTCACTGGAGAACATTTGTTAAATGATGGATGGAAACATGCAGCAGCTGTGTGTGTGTGTGTGTGTGTGCCATGCATTTGTGCATTTTTACGACTGCAGAATATGTAGCTTAACCTTGAATACTGGACTAAACGGGGAATACTGCTATACATACAGTTGAAGTTAAAATGATTTTCCCCCTGTGAATTTTTTGTTCTTTTTCAAATATTTTCCAAATGATGTTGAACAGAGCAAGGAGTTGTTCACAATATTTTCTATAATATTTTTTCTTCTGGAGAAAGTCTTCTTTGTTTCATTTCGGCTAGAATAAAAGCAGTTTTTAATTTTTTTAAACTATTTTAGGGTCAATATTTTTAGCCCCCTTAAGCAATATTTTTTTTCAGATTGTCTACAGAACAAACCATCATTATACAAAGACTTGCCTAATTACTCTAACTTGAATAATTCACTTAATTAACCTTAAATGTTTAAATGTCACTTTAAGCTGAATACTAGTGTCTTGAAAAATACCTAGTAAAATATTATGTACTGTCATCGTGGCAAAGATAAAAGAAATCAGCTATTAGAAATTAGTTATTGAAACTATAATGTTTAGAAATGTGTAGAACAATATCTTCTTTCCATTAAACAGAAATGAGGGCAAAAATATTCAGGAGGACTTATAATTCTGACTTCAACTGTATCTTAATTCCCGTTGTTTTAGATTTTGGAGACGTGCAAGGCAAAGACTCAAATCATCATCAGAGATACGGAGCACTAGCAAAGAGATTAGTGCGTTTTATAATCCGGCACGGCATGTTGAGCGACAGGAGTCAAATCCTCAGTTCTGTCTGTTGTCAGTGTGCTGAATCTGATAACGCAGTTGTTGTTATCTGAGATACGCTATTGCGCTTCAGCGTCAAGTGATACTGATGTATGTTGGGTATGTTTCACTGTGTTTTACTTTAAAGGTGTGAAACGTTTGACAGCATACACTCTCCAGCATACACTGCTGGTTCAAACTACTTATTTAAAATGAGCTGAAACAACACAATTCTTCAGATTTCATTGGGACAACTGAATTGTTTTAGGTTTGCAAATTTGTAAAAACTATTTAGTTAACTTAATTGATTTGTGTTGGAGGGCAGCACGGTGGCGCAGTGGGTAGCACAATCGCGTCACAGCAAGAAGGTTGCTGGTTCAAGCCCCAGCTGGGTCAGTTGGCGTTTCTGTGTGGTTGCATATTCTCCCCGTGTTTGCGTGGGTTTCCTTCGGGTGCTCCGGTTTCCCCCACAAGTCCAAAGACATGCAGTATAGGTGAATTGGGTAAGCTAAATTGTCCGTAGTGTATTTGTGTGAATGAGCGTGTATGGATGTTTCCCAGTGATGGGTTGCAGCTGGAAGGGCATCCGCTGCGTAAAACATATGCTGGATAAGTTGGCGGTTCATTCCGCTGTGTCGACCCCAGATTAATAAAGGGACTAAGCCGAAATGAAAAATGAATGAATGAATGAATGAATGAATGATTTGTGTTGGGACAACATGAATAAATTGTGTAGAAGCTCCCCTGGACCTGACAGTTACAATGTTTACTATTTGTTACTATTTGTTTAAATTGCTTAGATTATTCTGAAAAAAAGTATCAGGTTTTTATCCCAACACTGCCAATAACTTATTAAACTCTAAAAACGAGAAAGTTGACCGCTCTACTTTCAATCCAAAAAGAAAAACTGATTACCCCTTTGCTAACTGCTAATTGGGCAAATTAGATCATAAGACAGATTTTATCATGGTGGATATGTTTATTCTACCTCCATTCCATTACCTGAACTGCTGTTACCAACTATTAATAAGCAGTGCAATAGGAGATTATAGTTAATAGTGAACATATGTTCTCCATTCTGTTATATGGAATATTTTTAGCTGCTTTAAGTAACAAGTGGTCATTTACTATACTTCCAAAGCCTTAAATGCTGCAGATCTATTAAAAACAGATGGTAATAGACAAAAATAGCCTACTATTATATTTTTGACTTAAATATATGATTTGCTAACATTATAAGGGGAGCTCATTGTGAATACGTAGCTCCATATACATTTCTGGAGAAAGTGAATCATGTAGCCAGAGGTACGTATGGCTGCATTTTATCTTTAAAGCGAACTCTACGGGGCGGTATGACGCCGCCGATGGCTTCTGTTTCTTTTCACACTTCCAGCTGACCACTTACCTCCGTGCGGACGGCTTTTCCGCTGTCACCAGTTTTGCACAGTGGCTTGCCGCGTACATTGGAGGACTTGAGAGGCAGAGCGGAGTGGACGGCGATGTAGGGGTTTGGGTCCGGCAAAGAATGGTTTCAGAAAGCAGGTAAAACAAAAACAGAAGGCAAAAAAATTTAATAAATAAGTAAATAACATAGTGAGAATGTGGTAAGATCTGAAAGCGTGGTAAAAATCAGCCGCAACGGCCTTTCTTTTTTCTGGATTGCTTGTAAACACTATCGGTTGGGTTTAGGGAAGGCGGTGGGTGGGGTGATCGGTCGGTTGGTCAGTCAGTCGACAGAGGCCTCTGGTGAGTTTACCCGAAAAGAGCAGGCACGAATGGCACTCGCGAGAGAATGGCACTCGCCAAATTTGAGATCTCAAAAAGCATACACAGCGGCCTCTGATGGATGCGTCAAAAGAAAAACTGCAAAAAAACATACCTCCTGGGACGTATTTCACTCTCTCCAGACAACAATGTATGGCCCCTTAAAAAGAATGGCTCAATCCATATCGGTTTTCTCGTTAGTTTAAGGTCTTTTTGTGAACGATGATCTGATCTGTTTTAATGGTTTGAGGACAATGTAAACACTTTGTGAACAATCGTACAGACGGCTGTCTTTAGTGTTTGCTCAACACTGCTGGAGTCAGGTGTCATGTCCTCAGGGCCGTGAAGCAGAGCAGTGGATTGATTTTAGCTGGAGAAAGAGTGATCTCTGTCTATGCGTCCAAGACGAAAGGGGTTTTCCCAGCATCACATCTATAAAAGTGCAATAAACACTAAAAGAATTGTTCCTAATGCATTAGAATGTGCACTCTTTATTTATTTTTGAACATCATGCATTTTCACATCATTTGCTGTTACATTAAAATGTCATAAATAAATATATAAATATAAATAGACAGATTTATTTATTATAAAGGAGATTTATTTATTATTCCTTTACCACTGTCCTTTAAACCACTAGGCTTAAAAATTGTATCACAAATAAAATCAATATAAAATTGATAAAATATTGGTATGATTCTTTGGTATTGGTATGATGATAACAGCACTCGACCAGCCCCTTCACCCTTGTATTACTCCTCCCACATACAGCAACAAGCAGAGGACACTCTACAGTTTGACAAATATTGCTGCTGTTGAACGACGCAATGTACTTTTGATCCTTTTTTAATCGAGAATATAGTTGTTTAGATTGCAACTATGCAGTTTATTTGTAAGGATAGTGCTTATTTTTAATTATTTATAATTTCTGAGAGACAGCACATCGGCAGCCATTAACCTGCCTGAGCAGCGCAAAGACGGTTGACGTTGTCCATCCACAAGATGGCGACAGAGATCGCATAATAAACCCTTAGAGGAGGAATAACCCAGCGCAATTTTAAACTACAGCTGATCAAATCATTATAAAACTGGTAAGCGACTTTCTAAGTCGATCTCTCTCTTTTGTATGTTGTAGTGCTGTGATTATACCATAGTAATTGTAGTGTATTGAGTGAGACGGGACTCTTTGAGTTACTTTTTGGTTGGCCATCTGTTTCTAATGAGTCTCCTGTTTTCGCTACTGCAGACTGGTTTAGCAAACAGAAAGAAAGAAGAAATGCCCACATGTGTTTAGCATTTTTCCGTATCGCAAACAACAGCAATCTGGTAGTGATTGCGCTGCTTTTTTTCGGGGTTAATTATTGTGATCTCCCGATTGCAACAGAGAAAAACTGAAGACTGTAATACTGTAAAGAGAAATCTCTGTAGACTAATGGCATTTCATCCATTGGTTCAGCCTTATAATCTTAGAATGTCAGCAAAATCACCTGTTTTGTCATCACTTTAGACATTATGCTAGAGAATCATTCATACAGTAGCTCTAAAGTGATGTTGGTGAATTAGTAACGGCTTCTGCTGTTCTGACATCAGCTGCAGATGTGAATGAACGGCGGAAGAAAGTAGTTCCTCATACAAAAGGGTTTTTAGACTCTCCATGTTTGATTTTCTTTTTTATATACACGATTATGCCGTCGAACTGTTGTATAAACAATATCACACAAGTAGCAGTGCGATATGGCTGTATATCGTCACACCTCCCACCAGTGCTGATATACAGCCACATCGCACTGCTACTCGTGTGATATTGCTCATATATATAAATATATAAATACACTACTACCTGACAAAAGTCTTGTCATCAATCCCAGTTGTAAGAGCAACAAATAATAACTTGACTTTTAGATGATCATTTGGAAAAGTGGCAGAAGGTAGATTTTTCTGATGAATCATCTGTTGAGCTGCATCCCAATCATCACAAATACTGCGGAAGACCTATTGAAACCCGCATGGACTCAAGATTCTCTCATAAATCAGTCAAGTTTGGTGAAGGAAAAAATCATGGTTTGGGGTTACATTCAGTATGGGGGCGTGCAACAGATCTGCAGAGTGGATGGCAACATCAACAGCCTGAGGTATTAAGACATTTGTGCTGCCCATTACATTACAAACCACAGGAGTGGGCAAATTCTTCAGCAGGATATCGCTTCTTCTCATACTTCAGCCTCCACATCGAAATTCCTGAAAGCAAAGAAGGTCAAAGTGCTCCAGGATTGGCCAGCCCAATCACCAGACATGAACATTATTGAGCATGTCTGGGGTAAGATGAAGGAGGAGGCATTGAAGATGAATCCAAAGGATCTTGATGAACTCTGGGAGTCCTGCAGGAACGCTTCCTTTGCCATTCCAGATGACTTTATTCATTAGTTATTTGAGTCATTGCAGAGATGTATGGATGCAGTCCTCCAAGCTCATGGGAGCTATACACAATATTAAATCTTTTTTCACTGCTCCATGACTTTATATTCTATACTTTACATTATTTCTGTTAAGTGACAAGACTTTTGTCTCAGCAAAGTCAGCCCTTACTGTCCTAATTAAATAATAATTAAAAATCAAGGCATGATCATATTTTATTTTGGTAAAAATAGGTGTAATCTAGAGGCCTTTGCCTTTCATATAAGCCACTTCTGATACCAAATGGTCAACTAGAAGTTAAGTTATTATTTGCTGTTCCTAAAAATTATATAGGCAACAAGACTTTTGTCAGGTAGTGTATAAGTATACACAGTGTCTGTTACACTGAATCTTGATGTAGCATTTTGACTTATATTTAGACCTTTCATTTTCACAAAACATTAAAGTAAACATTAAAGTACTCATGTAAAGTCAATTCGATGTGTAATCCACAGTAGCATCTATTATTAAAAACATTTTTGACAGAATTTAAATTTAGTAATATTAAATAATGTAGCATCGGTTATATTTTATCTTGTATACATAGTTTATGCATCCCAATTGTGTTCACTTATGAAGTGCACTATATTTAGCACTGTAGAGTTATTTAGTTTTATAAAGTTATGTATGTAATTTGTACAGTAGAGAATTCCTTATCCTTCTTTCTTATGTTTTCATTGGCTGCATGAAACATTCAGTTTTTTTCAAGACTAAATTCAGCAAAATATCAAACGAGTTCTTAATATTTATGCTTCGTTTTCCTAAGTGAAACATTGTACATTTGTAAATATGTATATCTGCACTGCCTGCTTATGAACATGGACTGAAATTCAATTTTCATGTGTTTTTGGGGGTTTTTTTTCATACCAAGCCAGTGCATTTGTTTGGTGGAGTTTGTTTGTTTAATGTTGCCATAGCAGTGAATGGGTTTAATTTGAATGACAAAGCAGCAAACGGAAGACCCCGCTGCACTGTGGGATGTTGGCAATGGAGCTGTAATCATTCCCATCCAGACCTTCACTTGCCAATAGGACCATTTGCTGGCTTTGATTTCTGCATTATATGTAATATTTAGGGTCGGTTTCAATGTTTTCAGCTCAAATTGCATCACAGACGAAGTGTTGGAGTGATCTGTAGAGGGTATGTGGAGGGCAGTCGTATTTTAAGAGAGCATTGGATATCTTTGATGTCTCCCCTTGAGCAGAGCCATGAAACTAAGTCGACTTTTTTATATATATATATATATATATATTAAAAAAAAGACGTGCCAAACAGCCTGAGCTGCTGTTTTCCAAGAGTCTCCACATCTCATTCATTTAGGTTGTGCTGTGATTAAAGGCAGGCAGATCCACGGGGCATAAACATGCTGCTGCACGAATTTGAGTGGAGTTGCAGAAAAATGCTGCCTGACAGCTTTTGGATGTTTTGATCCATCCTGGAGACGAGACGCAAGACTGGAGGAGCCCCAAAAAAAGTGGAATTCTTTTAGATCTACTGCACTTTAGATGGAATTGCTTTCAACTTCACTACCTCGCATGTCTGGATTTTCTGTTACCTCCATCTAGTGTTACAATCATAACAGCAGCTAGAGGATCACGATTACACTGCTAGCAGTAATTAAAGCTGAAGTGTAGGGCTGCGATTTTTCAGATGTTGTGATTTGATTTGCAATGTTCATTCATTCGTTCATTTTCCCTCGGGCTTAGTCTCTTATTTATCAGGGGCCGTCACAGCGGAATGAACCGACAATTATTTCGGCATATGTTTTATGCAACGTATGCCCTTTCAGCCGCAACCCAGTACTGGGAAACACCCATACACTCTCACATTCACACACGCACTCACACACTACGGCCAATTTAGTTTTATTCAATTCGCCTATAGCGCATGTCTTTGGACTGTGGGGGAAACTGGAGCACCCGGAGGGAACCCACACGAACACAGGGAGAACATGCAAATTTGATTTGGGATGTTCATTTTGTAAATTATATATGTAACACGTCACCATTTTTCTTAGAAAACATATTTCTAAAGGTGCTGTTGACCTGAAAGTTAGCAAAGTTAAGATTGTGCCCTGGTTTGAGTTTGAATGTGTCCCTGACAGTAACGAGTAATCAAATGAATTTCTGTTTCCCCCGTTACAACGATGTTACTGTTACTGACAATAAAATGAGCTTCACTATAATTGAGGACACTGAAGTGGTTTTCATACAAGCAGCGTCTCTCACAGCCGTAGAAGTTCTCTTCTGGGGTGGGTGTGTGTGTGTTCGGGGCTGGGGCGGGACAAATAACTAACCAATGATGATGATTGGTGTGTGTGTGTGAACGTGGTGTAACTGAGAACGTGATGATTGGCTTATATAGAGTACATTTCCATCGCTTGCCAATCAGAGGCAGAGTAGTGCAGGTGTTCACACACGAGCATGTGCAGTCAGTCGCAGTTTTATATTTATTTTATAGTCATTTGACTAATTCAATTTTTTTTAAGTAACGCAATAGTTACTTTCCCTGGTAATTAAATTACTTTTATGTAACTCAGTTACTAACTCAGTTACTATTTGTAAGAAGTAACTAGTAACTATAACTAATTACTCTTTTAAAGGAATGTGCCCATCACTGGTCCCGGATACATATTTGTGTGTTTCCTTATATATTTAAATCTCATTGACGTCGCAGTCTTTTGCAGTTTAGCTAATCGCAACATTTTATATTGCAATTGCAACTGGATTTAGATGAATCACTCAGAACTAGAGAAATATTTCATAGAAATATGTTCTATGGTCACCAACTGGAATTGCACAGATAATTACAGTTAATAGACAATAGTTAGGTTTAATTAAATCTAATAGAAAAAGAATGGGAAAAATATTTAATAATCATTATAATTCATTCATTCATTTTCATTTCGGCTTAGTCCCTTTATTAATCTGGGGTCGCCACAGCGGAATGAACCGCCAACTTATCCAGCATATGTTTTACACAGCGGATGCCCTTCCAGCTGCAACCCATCTCTGGGAAACACCCATTCACACTCAGACTCCACACAGAAATGCCAACTGACCCAGCCGAGGCTCGAACCAGCGACCTTCTTGCTGTGAGGCGAACATGCTATCCACTGCGCCACCGTGAGGCCCAATCATTATAATAATAATTATAATTAATAAATATGTATTTTTGTTTTGGTGTTGGGTGACACAGTGGTGCAGTGGGTAGCACAATCGCCTCACAGCAAGAAGGTCGCTGGTTCGAGCCTCGGCTGGGTCAGTTGGCGTTTCTGTGTGGAGTTTGCATGTTCTCCCCGTGTTCACGTGGGTTTCCTCCGGGTGCTCCAGTTTCCCTCACAAGTCCAAAGACATGCGGTATAGGTGAATTTGGTTAAGCTAAATTGTCCGTAGTGTATGTGTGTGAATGGGTGTGTATGGATGTTTCCCAGTTATGGGTTGCAGCTGGAAGGGCATCCGCTGCGTAAAACATGCTGGATAAGTTGGCGGTTCATTCCGCTGTGGCGACCCCAGATTAATAAAGGGACTAAGCCGAAAAGAAAATGAATGAATGAATGAATGTTTTGGTGTTCCAGTCTGTGCGTAAAAATATATATAAAACTTCCCATTAACCTTTTTGCGCATCAATAGTCCAATAGTCAAATTTTAGGATCATTTTTCTTTTTCTCTCTCTACAAGACAATCTCCTCTAAAAGCATTTCTCCATCCCTCTAATAAAAATACTCTTTATGCAGTCCCTGCCGGACAACACAAGTTCTAAGAAGATTTGTTTCTGTGGCATTTGGTCACATCTGTCAGATATCCTGACACTGAAGACAACAGAACGCTACACATTTTTGTAGCTGTGGAAGTACATTAGAGTATGTTGTACAAGAAAATATTATGCTACTTGCTATACCTTTTATTGCTATAGATTACAATTACTTAATTACAATTATTAAAGATAATGTCACATGATAATGAAACATGTTGGTTGTCTATAACTTTAATTAAAGTAATTCAATTTGACGATAAAATGACAGTGCTAATATGTACAGCTTAATTTCTTATTTTGGTTTGAAGCCATGCGTGATGCTTACCATAGAAGGAACTGCTATAATGATTAATATCTTTTTTTCCCCCAAAAAAAATCTCTAATAATTCTACGCTGTAAAAAAATGTAATGAAAAAAAGTCAAGACAACAAATATTTGTATGTTGCTTTAACTTATTTTAATAAGTTAATCAGGTTTTAACTCAATTTTCTAAGTTATACAAAGTTTAACCTAATATTTTAGTTCATTTGATTCAACTAAAAGGAAATGCTTACAGTGTATTTGGAAGATTAATCACAATTAATTGCATACAAAATAAAAGTTTGTTTTGAAATAATAGATGTGTGCACTGTGTATGTTAATTATGTATATATATAATAACATACATAAATACATAATTTCTTTGGGTTAGTCCCTTATTTATCAGGGGTCGCCACAGCGGAATGAACTGAATGAACCGAAAAAAGATAATAAAATTAAAATACATATTGTATTTGAATGCATATATATGTATATATAATCATAAAAATGATATATACATTTAAATATCTATGTAACAAAATTGTATAGTTTTATCTTTGTGTCACATACACTAAATAAATATATAAAATACATTGTCACAAAGAACTTATATATGACATATATATATTCATTCATTCATTTTTTTTCGGCTTAGTCCCTTTATTAATCTGGGGTCGCCACAGCGGAATGAACCGCCAACTTATCCAGCATATGTTTTACGCAGCAAATGCCCTTCCAGCTGCAACCCATCACTGGGAAACATCCATACACACCCATTCACACTCATACACTACGGACAATTTAGCCTACCCAAT
>CAIGQW010054354.1:4939881-4964345 GCA_903798125.1 Danio choprae
TCTTTAATGATACGCCCACCACCGAGACCTTATATATAATTATTTATAATTTTTTTATTTATTTATTTATTTTTTTATACAAGTAAATGGGGCTTTTCACCGTCTTTATCACGAAGTATGGATTCCCAGTGTGATTAACGGTTCCTCCTATAGAATCTTCTGTCAGTCAGCCCTGGGAACCTGAATTAGTTTCAGCGGCTGACAGCATGAGACAGCAGATCCTCTGTGTGTCTGAATAAAGCCAGAGTCTTTTGTGATCCTCCATGTGTCCTTTTCGAGACACCCCTCCCCCTTCCACTTCTCCCCACCCGTAACCCCCTTCCCCCCTCTCTCTCTCCCATCCCGGCTCCTCCTCCTCCTCACACCCCTCACCAAACAACAGCTACCATGACCAAACACACTCATCCCCTACTCTCAGATGGAAGTGACGTTGGATTTAATGATGGCGTTAGAAAAAAACAGGAATCTCCTTTTTTTTCACATCGGGATCCACACGCTCAATTATTAATTAGCAGAATGTGACGGAAATATCTGTAGCAGGAAAACAAATCAAGATACAACAGGGATGCGTTGCCATAACAACATTTTCCAAAAGATCCGCCCACTAGCCTGTGTCATTGGGCATTCCTGGGATTGAGCAAGTGTTCTAAGGACCCCCCTGGAAAAAACACACACGCGCACACACACTGCAAGCTCAGCCCCACTGTGATTGGTCACACCTCCTCTCTCTTTGTGTGGACCAGAGCATTCTGGGTAAGACCCCGGAGTGAATGCTCATTTGTCTGTGCTAAGCTCTCGGAAGGATCCTAAAAGTCTACTTGGATATTTTCTTTTTTTTTTTTTTAAGGAGCTGGATCCGTACACAATCAAGCAAGGTAGAGTGAGATCTCATGCTCTCTTTTCATCTGCGTGTGTGTGTGTGTGTGTGTGTTTCTATTTACATGCCGTAATTAGGCTGCGTGCCGCGGCGATGTCAGAATGAATCACAAAAGAGGGGGTGGGGTTGATGGGGAGGTGTTTGGACAAAGAGCCCAAGCTGTGGGGGGATTGTTTACTACGGTAACGTCAGGCGTGAGTGCGTCCTACACCAAAAAAAAAAAACGCGTTCATGTTTGCTAATTCAAGGGATGGTTGTGTTTCTGTCAGCTCTCTTTTTTTGCACACTCGTAATATGTTAACCCTGTAAGTGCCGTGTTGATTTCTCTAAGGCTGTGGGGATGCAGCTGTTCGGGGTCGGGTAACGATGGACTGTGTTTTCAGTTTTTCGACACTTGTGTTGAATCCATCAGACGGGCCTGCTGTTGGAGGGGGGGCTTGGGGCTGGACAAATGGAGCAGGATGGTCTGAAAATGTCTGCCGTTCTCTGCCTCCTCCCCTGCTGGGGGTTAACGCTGACAGCACCATCACATGTTTTCCATTTCGCTCCTGATAATGCTGCTCTTTGTTGCGCGTGAGGTCACTTCCTGGTTTCCCTTCTATCTGGGAAGCTGACACGCTTTTCCATCCAGAGCTGGATCTGGAAATGTGCAGGAAAAGGGTTTGTTTATTTGAGAAGACAAGACAGTGATGATTTTTAGCCGGCTGAAAATTGATCAATACCACACTGTAAAAGATATCTGTTAATTAACAGTTTCCTTATTTTGTGATTCATAAGTGTTTCTTTACGGTTGTGAATTGCATTGTGGGATGTTGATCTCTGCTCTGTCGACTTTGGATGTCGAAAATTCAAGTCTACAGTCTAGCAAAGTGACTTTTATTGGTTTTATTTGAGTAGTTTGAAATAATACAATGCGTAAGAAATAATATTTATTCATTCATTTTCTTTTCGGCTTAGTCCCTTTATTAATCAGGGGTCGCCACAGCGGAATGAACCGCCAACTTATCCAGCATATGTTTTACGCAGCGGATGCCCTTCCAGCTGCAACCCATCACTGGGAAACATCCAAGAAATAATATACAGAGGAATAAGTTTGTAAAATAAAAGGAAAATGCACTGGCAGTTTATTAGAAGGTCTTTGTATCATAACATACAACACCAACCCAGAAAATATATAACTCATTCATTCATTCATTTTCATTTCGGCTTAGTCCCTTTATTAATCTGGGGTCGCCACAGCGGAATGAACCACCAACTTATCCAGCACATGTTTTACGCAGCGGATGCCCTTCCAGCTGCAACCCATCTCTGGGAAACATCCATACACACCCATTCACACTCATACACTTCGGACAATTTAGTCTACCCAATTCACCTGTACCGCATGTCTTTGGACTTGTGGGGAAAACCGGAGCACCCGGAGGAAACCCACACCAACACAGGGAGAACATGCAAACTCCACACAGAAACGCCAACTGACCCAGCCGAGGCTCGAACCAGAGACCTTCTTGCTGTGAGGCGAACGTGCTATCCACTGCGCCACTGTGAGGCCCAAAATATATAACTTTAAACTATTAAGATTTTTAAGAAATGTCACTTTTTTCCAACTTTTCAAGGTTTAAAGTTGTTGGAGGAAAGATCAGGGTCCCATAATGCCATTCAAAAGCATAAATAAATGGGGGAAAATCAAAAATTAGAAGCATGACATACAGAAAACTGCTAATTTATGGATTTGTTTTAATATAATTAGCATATTCATATGTTACTTCTTTTTTGTTTTTATTTAGAACTGTCCCTCTCTAAAATTGACACATAAGACCACATTTTAGTACAAGAAGCTTTCATTTTTGATTGTGGTTCTTTTTATTTTAGTTGAGCTTTTTTATTTTAAATAGAAGCATTTTAATAAAATCGTTTTACATACATACTGTAAAATCATAAACTTGTCCTGTTTTAGTGACACTAAATGAAGGAAATGATAGTTGCCGTCGTAATTTTGTGCCGTGTAGACCATTGCTGCGTCCCAATTTGCATACTTATACTACGTGAAGAAAAAGGACATACAGTACATTTCCCTGTGTGACAGAAGAGTATGGAACATTTGGGACATGCTACTTCCTCATTAACGGAACGTTGTGTTGCTTAGTTACGTCTCCTGTCAATCATCTCGACACATCTTCCACATTTCTTTCATATTTAATTACTTAGTATTTAATTTAGGATGGATAGTATGCAAATTGGGCCCCAGCACATGTGTTCAGTGGTGTAGTCCAATTCACAAGCAAATGACTCTTTAGGATCAGTTCTGGAACCGGATATGTTTACAAAAAGGCTTTCAAATTGCTTTGAATTGTGATAATGAATATTTCACTGCATTTATCTCCTAAATCGACATCCTACTTGTGTAATTAGGCATATTTTTATTCAAACAAAAAAAACTAAACAAATAAAACACATTATTTTCAAATGAAGTTTTAAATATAGTGTACAAAAAGTCACTGATGCAACGTTAGTTTGAATTCTTTCCCTCTATTTATTTGATTTTGTGCAGTATCATGTAACAAAAACACTGAAACATATGCATTGAAACTTCTCAGTATATACAAAGCAAACTCTGATATTCGTAACCAATATATACTAGGGATGTAAAGGTATTGTAAATACCGTCGTACCGCAATAGCAATTTTTTCCGATATTACCGTGGTCGCATGACTCGATAAAACGATAGGTCTTCTGAGAAAAGTTAGCTCAGGCGAATGGAGCGAATGGGAGGTAGCGGGAATTCCCATCAGCCCAGGCGTGGCCATCATCCTTTGCGGTCTGTTGTCGATACAGATCCAGTAATGCGGAAATGGAGGGTGCTGCTAGTAGCGGCGAAGGAAAAGAGCTGGAAATGGTCGAACCTAAAGCGGGTTTTAAATCGGATGCGTGGAAGCATTTCGGTTTCTTTCTGTAAAGAAACGAGTAAGGAGAAAAGGTGACAGACAAAGAAAAAACGGTATGCAGGCACTGCCAGACTGTGGTGAAATACAAGTCATATCTCTCTGTCCCAGCAACCTCAGTCCCAAGTGAAAGGGTTTTTTCTGTTGCAGGGGACATTGTAAATGCCCAGAGGTCCCAGCTTTTACCAGATAATGTTGATATGCTAATTTTCCTTTTAAAAAAACCTGTCTCTGACTAAGTGAGTGTGTGAGTGAATGAGGTGTGTACTCATTCAGCACATGGTCCAGCTGCAATAAGTAGGCTGCTATTTTAATTTGTTCTGAGTTTTCAAGAATACTAAATTGAAACTTTATTTTTTTACATGGTTTAATAATTTTTTGTTATTAAAACTGAAAAATGGAAGTTCCTGTTTCAAATTTTACAGATAGATGGCTAATTGGTATGCCATTGATATGTTCAGTGTTCAGGTAAACTCTTTAATAAACACTTTTTCGAGTCTCTTCATTAGTTTAGTTTTTCCTGTAAATAATTCAATAAATACCGTACCGAGCCATTCATACCGAGGTATTACCGTACTGTGAAATTTTGATACCGTTACATCCCTAATATATACAGAAAGTAGTGAAATTAAAATGTAATTACAACATTATTAATGTAACATTCTGTTTGTTTTACCATCTCTGGATAAATTCATATTGCAACTGCATTCAACTGCAGCACACATGTAGTGTTCAGTAAGGTGTTGTGTAAACATAAGACACATGACTTTGCAGAAAGCGTGCATGAAATATAGGGGCACATTTTCTACAGACTTTACTTACACATCTACATAGAAATGTGCTTAGTTCTGTTCTTTCTCAGCCAAAAGGTAAACATTGAGTTTAAAATTTTTCATCAGATGATATGAATAGCAGGGGCGTCATGGTGGCGCAGTGGGTAGCACGATCGCCTCACAGCAAGAAGGTCACTGGTTCGAGCCTCGGGTGGGCCAGTTGGCATTTCTGTGTGGAGTTTGCATGTTCTCCCCGTGTTGGCGTGGGTTTCCTCCGGGTGCTTCGGTTTCCCCCACAAGTCCAAAGACATGTGGTATAGGTGAATTGGGAAGGCTAAATTGTCCGTAGTGTATGTGTGTGAATGAGTGTGCATGGATGTTTCCCAGTGATGGGTTGCAGCTGGAAGGGCATCCGCTGCGTAAAACATATGCTGGATAAGTTGGCAGCTCATTCCGCTGTGGCGACCCCTGATTAATAAAGAGACTAAGCCGAAAAGAAAATGAATGAATGAATGATATGAATAGCTCTATTTGGGAAAATGTAATTCATTTAGATGGACTGTGGTGATCAAGTCTTTGTTATGCAGTGCATCTACATAAAACATATTAAATTACAAGCATATATAAATACAACAGAACAAATAAAAAAGTTAAACAGTGCTTTAAGGTTTTCTGGGGAGTCTAACAGTATTCAAATATAGAAACTGATTGTAGAATAGCATGGTCATCACTGTATAAATAATTTTATTCAATAATATATAATGATATCTTTAATAATCTTTAATAAAGAATCTAATCTTGCGATGTGATTATTGCGGATACACACATTGCAATATCGATGCTCAAACGATATATTGTTCAGCCCTAACTCAAAGGCAAACCAACTAAAGTAACACCAGCTAAAGTAACACCAGCATTTGGCTATTTTTGACAGTAAATATTATTATTAGTTATGATAATTATGACAGCAGCTTTCAGTCTATCAGCCTGTATACATGAAATATCAAACCTCAAGTAGTTTTTATTCATCTATTCATTCCGCTACAGTGTGTTTCAGGTGTGTTTTTTCTATGTAAACATGCACTTGATGGACGTGTTTGACCATTGTGTATGCATATTGTATCTTTTATTTATCACACATGAGCGCCTTTGGTAACACTTTTGTTCACAATTCACACCAGTTACTATTACCTGTCTAATATTAAGATATTAATTGTTTATTAGCACTTTTAAAGTACGATCTTAATTTACATCCCTAATCCTGTATCCAATACCTAATCTATCATACTAACTATCAGTGTTGGGGAAAGTTACTTTTGAAAGTAATGCATAACGCTATTGAGTTACTCCCCCAAACAAGTAACTAGTTGCGATACTTAGTTACTTTTTATGGACAACACACTGTATAATCTACACCTTCGTTTACCTTTAAAAAAAAAACTAATGAAAAAATTAGAATAATGTTTCCTTCTGAAAACGTCCTGACGCTGTACATGCCGTATATACAAATTCAAGAGAGTTGAAAGCAATGTGTTTGCTACTTTTGTACTTTTGTCTTATTAGTTCAGTAAAATCACTGTCCACTGAGACTATAATCCCCTTTTCTTCCATGTGTTCAAAATAATGAGAATACTTCCATCACAGAAATGAAAGGCTCTGCCGTCTTGGTTTCTGTCTGTTCCTGCGCGGAGCTCATTCTCTCATTGAGTGTGATTCAACGTGATTACACTCATTTTAATTCAGCAAATTATTTTATAAAAGCGAATGAATTCATCTAAAAAGTAACTCAAATATTGTTACTTAATTTTAAAGTAATGCGTTACTTCACTTGTTACTTAGAAAAGTAATATCAAGTAACTTGCGTTACTTGTAATGCGTTACCCTGAACACTGCTAACTATTCAAGAGTTCACACTTAGCTGATGATTGGTTATAAAGCTTGTTTGGCATGCTGTCCCGGGAGAGAGCCCTGAGCTCATAGATCCTCAAGCCCAGGGCTCCCTCCCGTTTGCAAGGCGAGAGGGGAGTTTGAGCTCAGGTAGATCTCGAGAACTCCCCTGCTGTAGTAGCTAATGAACGGATAGTGATTGCTCTTGAGATGACTACTTACTAGGAGCATGTCTATGATGCCGATTTGGATTAGTCAATTAACTTAAGTTGCATGTTATTGAAAGGTAGGAGGAAACCGGGGAACCCGGTGGAAACCCACGTAATCACAGGGAGAACGTGTAAACTCCACACAGAAACGTCGGCTGGCTTGGTAAGGACTAGAACCAGTGACGTTCTTGATGTGAGGCAACAGTGCTAACCACTGGGCTACCGTGCCACCCATCTAGGAAAGGAGGAGTTGGGGTGGAAGGGGGGATTCTTCAAAACGAAGATGGCTGTGATATGGAACTTAGGGTATTTATGAATTGGATAATGCAGGACCAGCCGCAAGCAATCAAAAGCACGTGATCCTCTCGAAATTAGTTTATGAATAAACTTGACTTAATAAGCAGCTAATTAGTAGTTTATTGAGCTAAAAGTCTTAGTTAATGGTTTGTTAATAGCATGAATTGTACATTAAAATAAAATGTGACCATGCCTGGAGTGTGACCAAAAACAAGGACTTAAAAGTAGCTCAACTCACAGTCTAATTCTGAAAATAAAAGGTTGGATTATTGGGAATATTGGGGATTGGGAGATATGACTTCTACTCACAGGTCTGAGCTTTTTCCTCAGAATTAGCTCAGTTGTTTTTTAACCTTGCATTTCTCACCCAATGGCTGAGTCTTGTTTTGTTTTTGTTGGTATCAGCACGAAATGCTTTTATTGAGCATTCAGAATCAAGTTGGTCCACAAAGTTTCTTTTTCCGAGTGAATACTTTTGACTATGCGACTTTCTGTCTGAACGCAGCGTGACAGTGTGTTGCAGATGTGCGAGTTTCGGGCCTCATTGTAATGCAGAGAGCCGGTCACATCCTGCTGTTGAAGGCTATCAGCACCAGCGGACCATCGGAGAGATCAAAGCTCAGGCAGGAAGCAGAGAGCAGCTCCTCCTTTGTGTCTTCTTTCGCTGAGACTATTGTGTAATCAAACCAATTTTTCTGGAATAAGACCCAGCTTGATCTGAAAACACACTTCAAGCCAAAGTACACTGGTGTGGAGAGGAAAAACCTAATGATCGTTTGGAGATTTGGATCATTCTTGACTTTTTTATTTAGATTCTTGCTGGGAAATATATTTTTAGTCTCTGTAGAGTTTTTGCTTTGCTATTTAAATTGTTGGTACTGTATTTTAAGGCAAGGATTGCTTAACTCTCGTTCCCAAGTAGTGTTTCTGGATTACACCAATGCTACCAAATAAAAGTGCTATTGGCAGTGGCAATGCAAGCCTGATCAGGGTGACCCATACAGAATCATACTTTACTGTACTGTATTGAATTGTACCGTATTGCTCAGTGTAAAGGCTGATTTATTCTTCTGCGTCGAGTGATCGCCGTGACCCATGGCGCATGCTTTGCACGTAGTCGTGCATTTATACTTCTGTGTGCTGTTTGCAACTCAGGCTCATTCTGAAAACGTACCCCTATATACATTTCTGGAGAGCGCCAAATAGGTCCCAGGAGGTACGTTTTTTGCAGTTTTTGTTTTCGCGAATCCACCAGAAGTCGCTGTGTACGCTTTTTGAGATCTCAAATTTCTCCCACGAGTGCCATTCATGCCTGCTCTTCTCACGTAAATCCACCAGAGGCCGCTGTCGACTGACTGACCCACCCTCCTCCTTTCCCTAAACCCAACCGATAATGTTTTCAAAAGCACCGATTGACCTGGTAAGCGCAAATAGGAACGACGTCATACCACCCCGTAGCGTTTGTTTTAAAGACTAAATGCAGCCATACGTAGTTCTGGCTACATACGCGATCTCCAGAAATGGATATAGGGCTACATTTTCAGAATGAGCCTGTGTTGGCTGTTTATGTTGCTCTGCAATAACACTTCTGACAGCGGGATGTTATATTCCTTAGTGTTGAGTTTCTTCGTGGGTGTTTTTTTTTTTTTTTTTAGCGCTACCTTAATATACAAGTAGCTAAAACTCGCTAATTTAGAGTCGGGAACCAGCGGACGTGCAACAAATTTAATCATAAGGTAAACACAAAACAAAAGTTTCCATCTGGAGCTTCTTCACGGGACTCGACACACTCGCTCCATCGGGCTCGCTGCTCTCCCGTGGCTCTCTGCACCGCCCACATTCGTCAATGCTATCAAGCTGACCAATCACAGAGCTTGTGCTATGCATCGTCGCCACGTGTAGTTACATTTTTTGAGAGGTGTGCGTCAGCCACGACGTGGGGTATTCGACCGTGCGAAGGTTGCGCTGGACCATATGCATGTGCTCGACGCAGAAGTTTATACCCTCCTTAAACAAGGCAAAAGTGAAAGCGGCCTATATTCATGCTGCTGACTGTATGCTTAATATTAATCAAACAACAAAAGACAAATTCTGAATCACACTGCTCCTTTTAGATTATCCTGTTATTTTACATTCGGTTATTAATTTCTGACACTTGCATAAAAAACACCTTAGAGTTTGTTTCAGTGTATTATATTGGGTTTGACCTTCGCATTTTTATTACTGACAGTTCAATTATTTGACATGTTTTGTTCATTTGTCACTGTATTATAGTACATATTATATATTATAGTATACATATTAGTTACCCTATAGTCTGCTGTGGTATTGAGAAATGTGAGATTTCACTGGTCTCTAAAATGTAGATGTCACAGTAGCCATATTTACAAAAAATATTTTCCTTCAGCTTAGTCCCTTTATTCATCATGGACTATTCCAGCATATGTTTTACACAGCGGATGTCATTCCAGCTAAAACCCAGTACTGGGAAACATCAATACACACTCATTCACACACATACACTACGACCAATTTAGTTATTTCACCTATAGCACATGTCTTTGGACTGTGGAGGAAACCGGAGCACCCAGACAAAACCCACTCGAACAGGGAGAACATGCAAACTCCACACAGAAATGCCAACTGACCCAGCCGGGACTCGAACCAGCGACCTTCTTCCTGTGAAGATACAGTGCTAACCACTGAGCCACCGTGTCGCCCTACATAAAATATATATGCTTAAAATGTGTCACTATCACTAACATAAAGTTTTTTGGTCATATGGCCTCCCATAATCGTGTTAAAGGGATAGTTCACACAAAAATTAAAATGTGCTCACTATTTACTCACCCTCAAGTGGTTTCAAACCTCTAGGAGTTTCCTTGTTCTGTTGAACACATAATACGTTATTTTGAAAAATGTTAGATTACTGTATCACTGACTTACGTAGTAGGAAAAACAAACATTATGGAAGTCAATGGTTACAGGTTTTCAGCATTCTTCAAAATATCTTTTTTTGTGCCAAAAGGGGAATTTTGTATTTTCTGCAGAAAAATTGTTTCAAAGCAGAAGATTAAATCATTATAATAACTGTTTGTTGTTGTGCCAAGGTGTAGATTTAGAAGCATAGTGTAGAGGTTTTTCAAAAAGCTGTGTTGATATTTACGACCAAATATAATGTTAAAGGGATAGTTCCCCCCAAAATGAAAATGTACTCATCCTAAAGCGATTCCAAGCCTTTATCCTGTTGAACACATACAAAGATATTTTGAAAGAAGCTAAAAAGCCTGTAACCATTGACATCCATAGTGGGAAAAACAAATACAAATGGTTACAGGTTTCCAACATTTTTCAAAATATCTTCTTTTGCGTTAAACAGAAGAAATAAACACAAACTGGTTTGTGACGGGTGAAAAGTGAGTAAATGATAACCGAATCTTCAGTCTTGGGTGAACCAAACCTTTAAAAGAACATGAATACATCATTGAGCAAAACAATAATAATGATTTTTGCCATAATCGAGCAGCCCTCAGATCATTTCTACACCTGTGAATGCAGATTTGTCTAGTTCAGGAGCTCGCTGTGAGATGCGCAGTAGTGATGAACTGTGAGAAATGGCTCTGACTGCTGGGCGAAGTGATGTTTGGAGTGCTCTGTGTTTACTGTACGGTGTCTGTGGTCACGAGTGACTGAGCCGCAGGACCACAGTCTCAGTCTGGCGCTCGCAGCTCTTTCCTGGAAGGAGAAGGAAAACAGTGATGTCAGTGTCTGTGAGGAGAGGAGGTCTGGCAAAAAAGATCCCACAGGGGAGATAGAGAGTCCCGTATCAGTGAGAATGAGGAAACAGCTCTGAATTTGACTGAAATATACAGTTAAAGTCAGAATTATTAGCCGTCCTGTATATTTTTTTTCCCAATTTCTGTTTAACGGAGAGAAGACATTTCTAAACATAATTTTCAATAACTCATTTATAATAACTGATTTCTTTTATCTTTGCCATGATGAGAGTAAATAATATTTTACTAGATATTTTTCAAGATACTATTATTCAGCTTTAATATGTATTAATAAGATTTAACATTTCGTTGGGAGTGCAGTGGCTAATATTTAAATGTTTCTGTCATGTCGCATCGCTTTTGGTGCAGACAGCCCAATTGCTTGTTGCATCCAATGTTGTTAGGACACGGTGTGAGGACATTAATATACAGTCGCTATAGAAGCCCTTAGGTTGATGCTAACACAAGGACTGCCACTCCAAATGCAGAAACTAGTTTGGAACTGCTTGAAGGAGAGAAAATAATAAATACATTTTCATTTTTGGGTGAACTATCCCTTTAACTACTCCTGGAGGGTGCTTTTCGGGAGAAAGGTTAATCTTGTGTTACTGGTACACCAGGGATTTTGAGCAGGTTTGACAACCTCCAGGACATTGATCACATCTTGGTTACTCACCACACAATAATTAGGACACATACGCATATCTATGCTTCCTTTATTTGAGAAAACACCACCTCCCATCAAACCCATTTTAGCTCCGCGTTTCATCTTTATCGGTTTGACCACCTTGAGCATGTCTGGATGCTGCTTTCCAACCTTTGCATGTGCGCTAGTTCACATGTGTTTAGTGCTAATCAGCTTACCCTTGTTCTTCGCCAGCCAGAAACCTGCATTAGCTGTGTGTTTCTGTCCTCGCTTTGCACCCCTGATAAGCCCGATTTGGATCCTAAGAGCCAGGGATCCATGCTGAGCTTCTTACCCAGGTGCCAAGACCTGCTGGCCGGGATGGTGGCCTCCTCTGGGTGTCTCTTGCCGAAGAGTCAAGCACCAGATGTTCTCTGCTATTTTTGGGAGAGCTCTTAGAGTTGTACAGAATGTGGGTCGGTTCAGAGAGAGAATTGCTAGGTCGATAGTTTAAGGATGACAGAGTTTTGCCAAATAGGGCTGTGCAATATGACGATATATATCGTATGGACAAAATAAGAAGTTTATATTGTGGTGTCACAAAGTATATTGTTTACGGTTATATTTTTCATCATTTATATGAGCGCAATATTATATGCCAGGGGTTCTCAATCTTGGTCCTGGAGGTCCGGTGTCCTGCAGATTTTAGCTCCCACCCCAATTAGACACACCTGGGCTAGCTAATCAAGCTCTTACTAGGCTTTCTAGAAACATCCTTGCCAGGTGTGTTGAGGCAAGTTGGAGCTGAAATCTGCAGGACACCGGCCCTCCAGGACCAAGTTTGAGAACCCGTTATATGCTATTACAGGGATGCAGACGAAAACATGAATATCAGCATTGTGAGAAAGTTGGGCTCTTGAAAGTACAGTGTTTACATTTTGCAATTTATTTAGTGATATTTTATGGTTGTTAGTTTTCAAAGTGTTTTAATAAAAAATTTGCTGTGAGCCTCTAAATAAACTGAGTGTGCATTTATTTATTTAGTTTTTGTTTAAACATTATTATCTTCTCCATTAAAGCATTGTTACACATTTCTGTTATAACTGGAGCAGTTTTCTAGAGAGTCGTGGCATCTGTCCTTACAGCTAAAGCCTCTAGTGGTGCCTTTTTAAGCTTTCACCTTTGCTACATGGAGTTAACCTTTGACCGTTTGTCTTTGCCCTTCACAGGTGATGTGTCTCCCATCAGCATGTCTCCCATCAGCCAATCCCAGTTCATCCCGCTGGGAGAAATCCTGTGCCTGGCCATTTCTGCCATGAACTCTGCCCGCAAGACAGTCACGCAAGAGACGCTCATTGAACACTTGGCAACATGCTTCCCAGGTAACATCCTTCAGTTACAACACAACATCAATGCCGATCATGTGCTTCAATTGAAGACGTCGTAGTGCAAAAATGAAAATGCAAAATATACATTTGTTTAATTTCCATTGTAAATCTGGTGTAATATGTGTCTCAGACATATTTTTGTGAGATTTACTTAAAGTAGTCAGAATCAGCCTCTCTGTGTATTCCATTTTTTAACCTCACAGCATAGATATACCGCTGAATATAAAAACCTTTGCCCTCCTGTAAAATTTAAATTCTTTTTTCCAATATATCCCAAGTGATGTTTAACAGAGCAAGGGAATTTTTCATAGTATTACCTATTACATTTACATTTAGCAGACCTTTTGCCCAAAGTGACTTACAAAGACATTCAGTGATTCAACAAGAAGAGGCAATACACATGAGAAGTGTGTGAGCTAGAGTTATGTGGGGTGAGTGTATTTTAATGCTCAGGTGGCAGCACTGTGGCTCAGTGGTTAGCACTGTCGCCTCACAGCAAGAAGGTCGCTGATTCGAGTCCCGGCTGGGCCAGTTGGCATTTCTGTGTGGAGTTTGCATGTTCTCCCCGTGTTCGCGTGGGTTTCCTCCGGGTACTCCGGTTTCCCCCACAGTCCAAAGACATGCGCTATAGGTGAATTAGGTAAACACAATTGGCCATAGTGTATGAGTGTGTGTGTGTGTAAATGAGAGAGTGTATGGTTGTTTACCAGTACTGGGTTGCGGCTGGAATAGCATCCTCTGCGTAAAACATATGCTGGAATAGTTGGCTGTTCATTCCGCTGTGGTGACCCCTGATAAATAAGGGATGAATGAATGCTCAGGCGATCGCAGAAGAGATGGGTTTGTAGTTGTCGTTTGCATGATTCTAGTTTGAATGATTCTAGTTAATTAGCAGTATGCGTGGGAAGAGTAAGATGCGTGGGAATGGTAAGATTGTTCCACCAGTGAGGAACATTGAATGAAAAAGTTTTGGAAAGTGACTTAGAGCCTCTCTGTGGTGGTACCACAAGGTGGCGCTCACTTACAGGAACGGTCTGATCTTTATGATGTTAAAAAGTGCAAACCTGTGTGATCAACAGTGTTAGCTATTAGATATCTCTAATGGAGAAAGTTTTCTTTCTTTTAGTTTGGGTGGACTAAAAAAAATTCCATATAAAATTTCTATGGTCAATATTATTAGTCCCTTTAAGAATTATTTTTTTAATTGGTTACAGAACAAATAGGGAACCAAGCTGAACACCAGTATCTAGAAAAACGCAACTAAATATTATGTACTGTCATCATGACAAAGACCAATGAAATTATTTATTAGAAATTAGTTAGCAAAACTGTTATGTTTTAATAAAATCTTTTCTCCGTTAAACATCACTAGGGAAATTAAAAGGGAAATTAAAAAGAATTAATATTTCACATGAGGGCTAATCATGTTGTCTTTCAATGCAGATTTTCAGCTTAATGTTTTTTGTCTTTAAACAGACCAGACCGCCTCTGTTATTTTCATGCTTCTTTAAAGCTCCTGGAAGCATCTGTAAATCTTTTATGCTAAATCTGTTTTATAAGGGCTCAGTGATTTTCGTTTCTCCTGTTTTTGCCAGTAACACCAGTCGTAACCATTCACACAGCCATTTGCACATGATAATAGTCATATACTGGAATGTCTGGGTGAAGGCTCAGATTTATAAAGCATAATGTGGTCACAGCGGTGATACGGAAAGTTTAGCTTCCATTGTGATATTGCAGAAACACGGCACAGGATAATGATGTTTTGCTGAAATTAGCTGTTGGATTATGGGGGAAATGTGTTTTAATATTTTCTCAGAGAAAGTGTCTGATCTACTGTATTAACAGTACATGCATTAGTAGTGAATCTGTACACATTCTTAAAGCAAACTAATATTTGACCACAGTGTTTGACCACATTTACATTTAATCATTAGGAGATGCTTTTGTCCAAAGCGACTTGAGGAGGCATTCAGCAATTTAACCAATAGAGGCAATACAGACAAGAGGTCCTGATTATACAATGGAACTGTTAGTGCTCAGAGAATTAAGTGCTAGAGTAAGGAGGGGGGTGGGGGGTTATAGAGACAAGAGTGTTTCTACAGGTGGTTTGTCAAGCCCACTCACCTCTGTGAACCTCACTTCCTGAATGCACAATGTTGTTGTTTTTATGGAGTGATTGTAAGAAAGTGTCTGGTGCAAAACTGGTGCAAGTGTCAGTTAAAGTGTCAGAGCGATGAAAGAGTGTGTTTTCTAGAGGTGGTTTATCAAAAAATATTCTCTAAGGTTATTGGTTAACTTGACGTGACTAGAAGCATCATAGTAAATATATTGCAAATGTCAATTTTTTTATTAATTCTAATTGTACTGGCAAAGCACTGAATGATTCATTACATATTAGTCATCTTTTTTGTGCCTAGCAGATTGGGTCAGATTCAGCATCTCAGTCATGTGACATTCATTATATCATGAGCACGACTGAGCTAAACAGATGCAGCAGGCTCCTGAGTCCTAATGAGCTCAGTGTCCCTTATGTTGTGAGGTTGCTATAGAATCAAAAGTGATTGCTGAGGTTGCTATAGAATCATGACCTCATCCTTCCAGCTCTTGCCTTGAACAAGGATTTGAACAATCTATACTTTTGCATACCTGGACCTTAAACTCTTTACTGGATTATATTACCAGCATCAAAAAGGCTGGTCAGAAAGAGAGTGAGTGTGTGTGTGTGTGTGTGTGTACTTGTTTATGTTGTTTACAAGGACACACAATTGTATAATGACATGGGTATAACCTAGTTGTACTTTATTAAGGTGGTTTACAAGGACATGCATTGTGTCCTCATAATGCAAAATGCTTAAAACTCATACTTAGTTTGACATTCAAAATTTGCCTTGGGTTTCCTGTAAGGGTTGGGTTTAGGGGTAGGCCAATTAACAAGTGGTTTTTACAGTATAAAATACAAAATGCATACCGAGAGTCCTCGTAAATCATACCGGTAAATATTAAATGTACCCAAAGTATAGCAATGCCAGTACAATATGACCTTGTGGGGACACTTTTGTGGTCCCCATAAGGAAAACGCCTCATAAATCACACAGAATGACGTATTTTAAAAATGTAAAAAGGCAGATTGTTTCCTGTGAGGGTTGAGTTTATGAGTAGGGGCAATATAAAAAGCATTGCATCTATTGAAAGTACACATGAAGATAGCTGTATAATTGTTTATGTGTGTGGTCAAGTTGAGTAGGTTTGGTTTGATTCAGCTTGTTTAACGCTATCTCATGCCAATTCGTAACTTTTTGATTCAGTGGCTAATTCGTATGAATTTGTACGATTTCATTCATACATTTTAGTACCATTTGCTCATCCCCCAATGACGGATTTAGGGGTGGGGTTTGGTGCCACGCCTCCTTTTAAAAATCATACATTTTCATACAACTGAAATCGTATGAATTCGTACAAATTAGCCACCAAACTGACAAAACGTAAAATACTTACATTTCCTCGTGAGATCAGGCTGGTTTGTTAGGTTACCTCTTTCTAATCACTATAGGTGAGGCATCTGCCATATTACATTAATACCAAAGTCCCTTTAAGACAAGTAATTTCACTCGGCGCCATCTTTGAAACGTCTCTCGGGCAGTATGCTTGGGCATTCTGTCTGAATGGGGAAACATTAAATTCTCCCAAACTGTTTGTCAAGCTTACGATTACATTACACATTTGGAATCACCAATAGAATTAAACAACAACCGTCTCATAAGTTTAGGTTCTAAACATTCGAATCAAACAAAATCTGCATTTTTTCAGGTTGCCCGAGCTAATTCGCACTCGAAAGGAACGCGATCACGACACCAACCTCATTTATGGCCAATCTACATGCGATTTTCCTCTGAGTAATGCTTCGTCAGATCACGCTGGTCTTCAGAAGTAACTCACAACTTGGTCTTGATGGCAAATCTCCTCTAGAAATGACAGCGACTCTTTAAGTTTGTGGGTGTTTGAGTAGTCATGTGATGTGTGTTTGACAGGACGGACTGTACCTCGCGTTCATTTCATACAGATTACAAAACCAAAAAACTGTATATTTCTTATGTCTATGAAGCAAGTATTCGCTGAGATTCCAGTGCGTTTGTTGACCACAAAAAAACTCGTAAAAACACTTATGGTCCAAGCTTCTCCTTTGGAGAATTGTCAGTCTATAGCGATCGATGATTGGCTCCTGTACTAGTCTTCATTCGCCATATTGAACGTTACACTTTTCCCCATTCAAAACTATACGAGTGACATATGCTGTGTATTCTATAGTATTTGTTAATACATGTATGTATCTCAGAGTATGTAAAGAAGTCATTTGAGGATAGTTTTGTTATTGTTTGAAGCATAAAAGTCTGTTGGAGTGAGACTAAAGTTAGGCATGCTGAATGTAAAACAAATAAAGCATCACATCACTGAAATGTTATATGTTGCTCCAAAGAGCACAGTTTCATATGTACTGTAGCTATTCATCTCACTGCATGTACTGCAGGATAGGAAATTCCCCTTGTGAAGTTTCTTTTTTGGCTTGGGTGCAAATCCATTGACGTGTTTATTTAACAAAAAGCTGTTATCAGAAGGATGTTGCATGAATCCTGTGATAAAGTTATATGTGCAGCATCACATTATAAATCTGCTTCATTCTTCAAAGGTCAAAGTTGGTTTATTTGGAGAAATCACTGTTCTGGATTCTAACAGTAAAACATTGAGAGCAAAATGTCTGCAACGCAAGCTCACTGTGTTCTAAGACAGGACTTTTGTGTGCAATTAAAAGGGAAAGATTAGATGGTTGAAGTTAAGTGGCATCCTGTCAATAATTATTTATCCTCATGTTGTTACAACCCCCCCAAGACCTCCATTCATCTTTGGAACACAAATTATTATATTCTGAATGAAATCAGAGAGCTCCCTAAGTCCAGAATATTACCAAAAGCATTGTCTAAACAGTCCATGTGTTTTCAGTGGTTCAATTGTATTATATCGAGGCTACGAGTATACTTTTGTGCACACATAAAACAAAAATAATGACTTTATTCAATAGTTTCTTCGCCACCATGTCAGTATAGGGTGCATATTCATGAGCACTGATGTATACCCCAGATGTTCTGTTTGAATCAAATTACAGACACATCTGAGATAATGTGTCAACAGAGCAGTACACTTACTTGTCATGTTTGTTTTATGTGCACACAAAAATATTATCGTAGCTTGATGAACCACTGAAGGCATACGGTCTGTTTTGAGTATGGTTTTTTCTGAATGAGTAGGGACCGTTGCTGTCTGATGAGGACGAGAGAGCTCTCTGGTTTCATCTAAAATAACTTAATTTGTATTTCGAAGACGAACAAAGGCCTCACAGGTTTGAAATGACATGAGGGTGAGTAATTAACAACAGAATCTTACGGTGTACTCACACTACAGTTGCCTTGAACACTACAGTTGCCTTGAACCGTGCCGAAGCACCCTTGTCCGCCTTCCCCCGACGGCCTGCACTCACATTGCATCCGTGCTGGAGCACGCTTACATCATCGATGATGCAAAGAGAAGAGTGCTTTAGTTATATTGTTTTGTATTATTTTTAGTTGTTTGGGATGCAGTGACACACAGTCAAAT
Organism: Danio choprae; assembly: GCA_903798125.1. Lineage (NCBI taxonomy): Eukaryota > Metazoa > Chordata > Actinopteri > Cypriniformes > Danionidae > Danio > Danio choprae. The sequence continues at coordinate 4,958,305 of CAIGQW010054354.1, forward strand.
ATTTTGCCCAACAGATCCATAATTTTGACGTCCATAAATTATCATAAAAGTCCTCGTGCTGCAAGTATTAAGAGGTTTGCTGAAGGTGCAGCTGATGTGCAGCAAGGAGTTTGCGTCTTAAACCATGACAGTTCACGTTCATTGAAAAGTAAGAATGATTAATAAATCCATATAAAACAGTCCCTTAAAAGTGACATTGCATCTTCGGTTTCGGGCTCAGGTGCGCTTTGCACTCACACTACAAGCGTACCGCGCCAAAGCCCAACCGAACCGTGCTCTGGCACACCTCTTCCAAACGGGCCAGGGCCGGCCAACTGAATCGCGCCTGGGCCCGATTCGGAGCACTAACACTTGTCAAACGAACTGGGAAACGCGCCCGGGCACAGTTCGGATCACATAGTGCGAGTAAGCCCTAAAGGAGATTCTAAGAACTTGTGTCCTCTGCCACATTCTTTAATGTTGGTGGTGTTTGACTATTATTTTTATAAAACCCTCTGAACTTAATCCTCATACTTGGAAAAATGGATATTGGACTGATTAATCCTGATACATTTATTTATTTTGGGCCATTCTAAAACATGAAATACAATAGTGCTACTTTCCTAGTCCATACTTTCATTTCATAGTTTTCAGATTTCATAGTTTAAAAAAACTATTTTATAAATAAGAATAAGTATGTTTAAACTTGACAATGTTTTAGTAGTTGTTGAAATGTGTAGACATTTTAAAGAACTTCTCAATTCATCAGCTCTAGATATGTAGAAAAGTGAATTTCTGCAGTAAGTGAGAGGATGTTGTTCTCGATTGGATTAGACAGTTGTAAGTGTGTGTGTGTGCGAGGCATGGAAAGAGTGTTTGTAAGGTTGAATTAGGATTGCACATCATTGACAGAAACTAAGCAGTAACTATGATGTAAGTACATGCAACCCTTCTCCACCTTATAGCAGCGCACTGGACTACAATTATACTGCAAATGACAAAGCAGAAATGACACAACAATCAAACAACTTTGTTCATCCCTATTTTACTATTTGAAAAGAGTTTAAAAGGGGAAAGTGAGAGGAGTGTGAAAAAAAAACAATTCCCACAGACAGTGTGTTTCCCTTTAAGAGTATGACATCACAAAAGCACTCACCTAAGCTATCATCACAAACATCTCTATTTGGAGGTTTATAGCACTGACAGAGATGTACTGTAGACTCTCCCCCCCAAAGCGTGGATATTTGAATGGGGTGTTGGCTGCTGCATTTTAACTGCAGGGGGTGGGGGAAGGGGGGTTGCGTCACACTAGGCTGGTTTTAAGGACTCCATGATGTAACGGGGAGTAATGCAAGCAGAGGGGCAAGCTCTAAAACAAGTCAACCAGATGGGAAAGGCAGTATTAAATATGTTTAAGCACACACATACATATGCTATCAAATAGGACAGAATGAGAATGTGAAATGTAATTAAATGCTGTTGATTTTAGCCTTTATTGGTCAATATGGGGGGATGAAATGAGAGGCAGCCAAAAAGGCGGTAAACCATATACATGTATATGAAAAAAACTGAAAGTGCTTAACTCACTTTCCTTTCAGCTTATTACCTGCTTTATCAGGTGTTGTTATAGAAGAATGAACCGCCAATTTCTCTGGCAATTGTTGAACATATGTACTTCCTGTCGCAGTACAGCAATCAGTGTACAGCCCTGCACTCTGTTCAGTGTACACCCACACACTCCCATTCAAAAACTCTGGCTAATTTAGTTTATCCAATTCACCTTTGGAATGTGGGAAAAGCGGAGCACTAAAATTTATTGAGATATTTGTGATATTTGTTTACAATCATATTAAAATTGGGCTTATTTCTGTGTTGTAGATATTGTTAGTTTCAATGTAACCTGATCATATTTTGTCTCTCTTTCTGTTTGGTAGGCGTCCCCACTCCAAGTATGGAGATTCTGCGGCACACACTCAACATGCTGGTCCGAGAGCGGAAGATCTACCCCACCCCAGAGGGTTATTTCATTGTCACCCAGCAGACATACTTCATCACACCTTCCCTCATTAGGACTAACAGCAAGTGGTACCACCTGGATGAGAGGATACCGGACCGCATGCAGCAGCAGCAGCCGTGTACCTCTCCTCACTCAGGTACCATGACACCCTCCACATCGGGATGTGTCAGGGAAAGAACCCACCATAAGAACCACAGTGACTCCTACAACAATAGCTACCGGGAGGACATGCCTAGTACACATACCTCAACCTTACAGAGAAGGTCTAAGGAGCATAAAGAGTCTTCACCTGTGTCTCCGCCTCCTCAGCAGCCATCAGAGAAGAGTAAAAGCGTGCATACTTTTCCATTTAAAACAGAGACAAATAGCAAACACAAAGATGGAAGCAGCAGCAGTGGAGAAAAGCAATCTAAGAAGTTTGGCCTGAAGCTCTTCAGGTTAAGCTTCAAGAAGGACAAGACAAAACATCTTGCTACATTTTCAGCCCAGTTTCCACCTGAGGAGTGGCCACTGCGAGATGAGGAGACACCCACCACTGTTCCCAGAGAGGTGGAGATGGAGATCATTCGCCGGATCAACCCAGATCTTACGGTGGAGAACCTGGCTCGCCACACAGCTGTAATGAAGCGGTTGGAAGAGGAGAAGGCACAGAGGAACAAAGCGAATTCCTCTGCCCAACAGAGTGCCCGCAGCAAGCGGAGCCGCAGCCATCGAAAGGCCCAGCAGGGCAAGGCCTCACGTTCCCATAGTAAAACACGTGCATCCAGGGGGGATCCATCTGAAGGATCTAATCTGGACATAACCTATGACCGGGATTACAGATTCTACAGCTCCTCGTTGGTACGGTCTCCACGTGAAACCATGATGTCTATGGAGCGGAACAGAGGGAAGTATATGGTTCATAGCAACCCCAACATTGTAGAGTCTCACTTTACCACTGCTCCAGAGTGGGATGTTTCTGGCGAACTGGCAAAGAGGCGGACAGAAATGCCATTCCCAGAACCCTCTAGGGCACAGTCACACTCCAAAGTCCACCGAAGTCATAGTCATACTCAAGAGAGAAAGTCACGTAATGAGAGGTCGGACAAGGCCAAAGAAAGGTCACGCTCCATGGACAACTCCAAAGGGCCACTTGGTGGTCCGTTCTTAGGTCCTCCAGAGGACTTTGAGTGCAGTCCTGATGACAGAAGTCGGTACTACACTGACGATGGTACTTTGAGGGCATCTGCGCAGGCAAACCACTATTCTCGCATCATGCTCTCTGCTGCTAGATTACACTCTGATGTTTGTGTGCCTGATGTAGGAAGAGGATCCTCAGAGGATGCTGTGCTTTACCGGACGCTGGAGAGGAGTAAAAGCAGGGATAGTCTTCCTGCCTACAACGACCTGAAGTCTTGCTCTCCCAAAGCACCTGTGGATGACTATTTCCAGTGCACTGCAGCAAATGAAGTCTCTCTCTCTGCTCCATCTTCTCTTATAAAACCCAGTCATGACTTTACAGATAGTGTCTGGAAGGGGATTTCTTCAGAGCGACTTACCCCACATCTTACACCGCCTCACCCTATAGAATATAAAGAGGAGACAACAAAGGGACAAAGTAGTATTCCTGTAGCATCAACGAGCCAAACTCCCGAGCATCTCCCCAATGGACGATTGTTGCACCAACACAATCCCGACTCAGGTGACTTGGACAAAGTGCCAGAGGTTTACAGCCAAGAGACTCTGTTCAAATCTCCAGACTATGTGGAAAGCAGCTTCTCTAGGCCAGGTACGATAGGTAAGTCCCCTCACACAAAGTCGGCAGAAGTCCTGGAGACTCAGGAGCATTTTGATAAACCTCTACCACTGACCGTGCCACCATCCTCGGCTCAGGAGCAAGCCTCATGTGCGGAAACCACCTTTGACTATTACAACGTGTCAGATGACGACTCAGAGGAGACTAGTCATAAGAAAAGAGTAGAGGAGAAAGTCAGAGAAGAGGGAGGGACAATGCAGTGGCTGCTGGAACGGGAGAAAGAGCGGGATTTGCAACGGAAGTTTGAGAAGAACCTGACCTTTCTAAGTCCCAAGGAAGGCGAGAGCAACAACAGCCAAAAATCGGTCCATTCTACCCGATTGGACAGTATGGACTCCAGCAGTGTGACTGTGGACAGTGGATTTAATTCCCCACGGTAAGGCACTCAGGGCCACTTTAAGGGTTTACTTCATTTGTGTGTGTGTGTGTGTTGGCAAGAGGGTGTGTCTTAAATGAGGGGTATGCTATTCTATGAATAGACATACATTATTATCCTTGTTTTAGTGTTAACTCACAGAAACATTTGGGTTTTTTTGCTTTTATAAACATGACAGAATTCTGTAGAGACTTGGTTTAATCTCAGTTTGTGCAAACCTTATATTTTCGTATTTTAAGGAGCAGCAACCACCTCTGTGAATGACATTATGACCAGAAACGTACTCTATGCAAGTACAAAAACACTAGTGCTGCTGCAGTTGTGCATACTTAACATGTCTTCTTGTGTTACTCTGGCAAACATAAGGAGCTCAGTTGAGTTGTTTGTGCAAAAATGTTTGTGCTGTTCAACCTGATGTGTTAGTTTTCAGGTAACTATAGCTAATTACACATCAGCGGTCTTAACAACTTTATAAAACTTAACAAGAACTTGCTGGCCACTATAGTGGCTCTAAGAAATTGTTTTGATGCTGACATTTTTGATGCTGCAATTCCTACTTGCGTAGAGTAAGTTTTGGGCTTAATGCTAATGTTTTATGAACCATGTTTTTACTAAAATGTGAGAGGTACCGAATACACCTTAATGTAGGTGAACCACTACCCTTTTTTATAACTGCAGTCTTTGAAATGGTTTACTCCGTTGTTGTTTTGGTTTTGTTTTAAACTGAATTTTTGTTTGAATATTGTGTTGTTTTGGGAACTCCTTTGGTCATTTTTGTCTAAATGAATGTCACGTTTGTATTGTAAGTGCTGCATTGTTGCATTGTGTGTTCTCACTAAAATCCATTGGGTTAATTGACGTTGTTCTCAAAATTACCACATTATATAATGTATAAGCACATGTCTGTCACTTTATTGATATGTTTGGGGCCTTACTTAATGAATTGCCTTGAGCACATGATGCAACTTGTGCAACGTTTACGTTGTACTGTTATCCTTGTCCTCCCCTTCAACCTTTACCCACACCCTATAATATCATCTTCCAAATGTCTGAAACCTCTCATTCTGCATACTTTCAGTGTATGTTTTCATGCTCAGACATTGCAGTGCAATAATATTGACTCATAAAACACTTTAAAGTTGGATGCAAAGTCTGTTTTACAGGCAAATATCCAACATTAAATAAGCCTCACTGTCCTGCGGAACGATATCAAGAAGTTTGTGACATCCCCAAAAAATCGGACCTCTTGAACTGCTGAAATTGATGAAGTAGACATTTCCTGACTGTGTTTAGAAATAAATGTGATTGGATGAAGAAAAACAAGCACTGTACTGTTACTCAGGTCACCCTGTGAGGCAGAGCGGGTTAGAAACGCTTCACCTTGCTCACTGCCAAAAACCTGATGAGACATTTCAAACATTTGAGGAACAAAATGTGGCCCCCATGGTTTTTGTTTAGCTTCATTTTGATTGTGTTATTTTCCCCCCAAATTAAAGTATGTTGTTTTTCATCCAGTGGTTCAGTTGCAGTTTATACCCTGTGTTTGTGTATTTGTTTTTGTTCTGTTCCTTCCTGTGTTTTCATTCTCCCCTTTTACACTGTGGCAGCAAGCAAAAGGAAAAGGTTTCCGAAATATTGGTGTCAAACTGCTTTTAAATTCCTTTTATTGTTATACATTATACAAAAAAAACACTATATTAACCCTTTAATAGCCACCAGAAAACCTTTTAATAGCCATAAAAAAAGACATCTTTGCTATTAGTGACACTGGTTGCCAGTTGGAAATACCTTTTCAAGGATGTATGTACTAACATCGTAAATCCACTACTTTACTACATTTAATCCACTACCTTTAGCTTTTAGCAATTTTTCAC
>CAIGQW010054354.1:4969345-4985952 GCA_903798125.1 Danio choprae
TAGGGCCATAAAATAAGTGTTTTTACTGTATAAAATACATTATGTCTATGGAGTGTCCCTGTAAACCATGTATACAAGTGTGTGTGGGCATGTGTGTGTCTGTGTGTGTGTGTGTGTGTGTGTGTCTAATTCACAACAGCAGATGAGCACATCTTGTTGATTCCACACAGTCCGGATCCTCTATACAGGTAATAGTAGCCCTACAGGAAAAGTGTAGAGAATGTGTTAAAACTTCCTGTGATTAACATAATTATTTAAGCTTTTTAAAGATCTTTCAGTGCTGGTTTTAGCACACACACAATAAAAATCACACACACGTACTTGAATAGATACATAGATAATTTTTTATATTCTATGAACTGTATAATTACACATATATACATATATAAACACATACTATTGACCTTATTTTTCATGTATGCGCAGGAGCAGTCATTGGAATATATTTGGCTCCAGACTTCCGGTCTCATTAACTTCCATTGACTTTTAGACGTTAAAAACAGCTTGTTATGCTCCTGATATAGCGAACTGATATTTTCCTATTATATTATTCTGCTTTGTCTGTATAGTCATGAACACACTTGTTTTCACACCATTTTCAGACGTTTAATATTCCTAGTCACTTCTCCCATAGGCAACTGAATCAGAAGTTCGAAACCAATCGCAAAAACGAGCAAACTTCCGCGTTAAAGAATAAGGTCAATAAACTGTAAAATTACACACACGTACTTGAATAGATACATAGATCCTTTTATATATTCTATAAACTGTATATTTTATTACCGTATAATGTTTCCCCAAATCAAGACACTTAGAAAACCTCTGAATTTTTCCCAAAAACATGATTTAGAATTGGTTTTTAAGCCCTGTTGTTTATGAGGACACAGGAGCAGTAATTGTGGTGTCATTATAAATTATTATGATGTATTTGTAATTATTACACAGCTCTTTACAAAACTTTCACTAAAATAAAACTTGAAAATGAGGAGAAAAACGTATTGTTAGACAAATGTTTCACTAGCTGGGATTTCCATCACCCTGTGTAAAAGCTCATTTTGAAGTATTGATGTATTGCAGGCAGCTAGCTCTCTGCAACTCTCACATGGTCGCCCACTGAACCTAAGCAGGGCTGCGCCTGGTCAGTACCTAGATGGGAGACTACATGGGAAAGCTAGGTTGCTGCCGGAAGTGGTGTTAGTAAGGCCAGCAGGGGGCACTCAACCTGCAGTCTGTGTGGGTCCTAACGCCCCAGTATAGTGAAGGGGACTTTATACTGCTCAGTGAGCGCCGTCTTTTGGATGAGACGTCCTGAAAAATCCCAGGATGTCCTTCGAAAAAGAGTAGGGGTTTAACCCTGGCATCTTGGCCAAATTTGCCCACTGGCCTCTGTCCATCATAGCCTCCTAACCATCCCCATATCATAATTGGCTTCATCTCTCTGTCTCCTCTCCACCAATCAGCTGGTGTGTGGTGTGCGGTCTGGCGCAATATGGCTGCCGTCGCGTCATCCAGGTGGATGCTGCACACTACGTTACGCTATAGTACGTACAATAATGTTTTTATGTTCACTTGAGGTGGTTTTTGAAACATGAATAATGGGAGATAAAAAACACATTTGCTGAATAAACTCTGATGTAGCGAATATTACACTCATGTGACCAATCAGCTGTCTGCATTATGCTTGCTTTGTTTACTTTTGGTTACTAGGCAACCAATACTACAGTGAGCTACTCTAACAACTTGATGGAAATGCACCAAATTCAGGTATTTTTTCTTCTATTTTTTGTGAACTTCTGCTTTTTTTGTGAAAGATTTGCTTCACGTTAGGATGAACACCTGAAAGGTTCGATTTTTGTGAATTTTTGGAATGAAAGATAAAGAGATTTTACAAAAATAGTAGCAATAATTTTGGCCATGGCTGTATATTTGTGTCATGCTACCGAATTGTATTTTGTGTTGCATTTCTACTTTTATATATTTGTTATATTCAATTGTTTTTATATTTCTAACTTAAAGAGGTCAGGATTTTTTTTTTAATAATACATTTAACTGTGTCGTATCAAAACACGTGGACTACATCTGGGACACTGTACCATTCTGTGATACTTTTTTTAATATTCGGTGATACTTTTAATATAATTCTGGTTATTCACCACCATTATATGGAAAAATAATAAGCAGATTTTTATATTTTTCTTTTTTTATATATATATATTTTTATATTCTTCCTTTTAAGCCCAAAAGAAGGGAATATGTCAAGAACATGAGGCTAAATAAATGGTGACTCATTTGAATTTTTAGCTGAACTATCACTTTAATAACACATGACCCGTGCGACTGAAATGATGTGATATTACTTGTGGTATTGTTCTGGTGAGTCTATTCATACCTGCTCTCCATAATCCTCTCCCCAGCTGTTCTTGATGGCCCAGAAGGGAACGCCATTACCTGCGAATAAAAGCAGACAAATATAACCAGCTTAGAGAAAGACTCCACACAGCTGTAAATCTAAGGAACAATAGTTGCCAAAGGTCTGGTCTAGGAAGATGGATATTTTTTAGCCTTTATTCAAATATACTGATGTTTATGTTGATGTAGATTTTATATAGCATATACTTGTGATTGGAGAGTGTAAAACGTTTATGCTCTGTGTTACAGTTGTTTCATTTGGGATTAATGCAAGGAAATATGCTCACTGAGGAAATTGCAATATAAGTATTAAATAATAATAATAATGTAGTCAGTTGTAGTCGATGCATATTTCATTTCCTGTGGGAGTTTTACTATGTTAAACTAGTAGTAATATAATTTTGTCAGTTAATTTAGTGTTTTCCTCTTTCCAACATAATGTTCCTCATTTTTTGCTATTAAACTTGTAGGGTCATTAAAGGTTCAAATGTTGCTAATCACTTTTGGCTACTGCTGTATGGAGCTAGATTATTCTCAATAATAATTCATGCAAAAAACACAATCTACACATGCGTAGTTTCATTCATATTCATGAAACCAAATTTATATTATAATTATAAACAATTTAAACAATATATATATACAGTTGAGCTCCGGTTTCCCCCACAAGTCCAATGACATGCGGTATAGGTGAATTGGGTATGCTAAATTGTCCATAGTGTATGTGTGTGAATGAGTGTGTGTGGATGTTTCCCAGTGATGGGTTGCAGCTGGAAGGGCATCCGCTGCGTAAAACATATGCTGGATAAGTTGGCGGTTCATTCCGCTGTGGCAACCCCAGATTAATAAAGGGACTAAGCCGAAAAGAAAATGAATGAATGAATGAATGAATATACAGTTGAAGTCAGAATTATTAGCCCTCCTAAATTATTAGCACCCCTGTATATTTTAACTAATTTCTTTATCTTTGCCATGATGACAGTACATAATGTTTTACTAGATATTTTTTAAGAAACTAGTAATGAAGTTAAAGTGACATTTAAAGGTTTAACTAGGTGAATAAGGCAAGTAATTGTATGACGATGGTTTGTTCTGTAGACAATTGAAAAAAGGGTGGTGCGGTGGCACAGTGGGTAGCAATGTTGCCTCACAGCAAGAAGGTCGCTGATTCGAGCCTCGGCTGGTTCGGTTGGCATTTCAGTGTAGAGTTTGCATGTTCTCCCCGTGTTCGCATGGGTTTCCTCAGGGTACTCTGGTCTCCCCCACAAGTCCAAAGACATGCGCTATAGGTGAATTGGGTAAGCTAAATTGTCCGTAGTGTATGTGTCTGAATGAGAGTGTATGGGTGTTTCCCAGTGATTGGTTGCAGCTGGAAGGGCATCTGCTGTGTAAAACATATGCTGGATAAGTTGGCGGTTCGTTCCGCTGTGGTGACCCCTGATGAATAAAGGGACTAAGCCGAAAGGAAAGTAAAAGAATGAATGAATGAACACTGAAAAAAAAAATATTGCTTAAGGAGACTAATAATATTGACATTAAAATGTTTTTAAAAAAATTAAAAACTGCTTTTATTTTAGCCGAAATAAAACAAATAAGACTTTCTCCAGAAGAAAAAATATTATAGGAAATACTGTGAAAAATTCCTTACTCTGTTAAACCTCCTTTGGGAAAAATTTGAAAAAAAAAAAAAAAATATTCACAAGAGGGCTAATTATTTTGTTTTTATATATATATATATATATATATATATATATATATTATACACAAAAATACATATTCATAAAATACATTTCACAAATCCAAAAACTTATTTACAAATGTATAACAGTGTACAAAAAATGTCTAATTTAACAAAGTTTATCGTGACTGCTAATGTGCGAATCATCTTTTATGTGTGAATTGCACTGGATTTGATGTGTATATTTTGAGATTGTCCTGCAGCACACTCCTCTCATGCAGGTCACTCGTACACTTTAGCCAATCAGATGCGAGCTCACTGTCCAACCAATCATAACCCAGTGAAAGTGCTCTAATCGAGGTGCTCCACTATACATACCTTCTGACAAAAATAAATCTGATTTAATTTAGAACGTATATTAAGAGCTGTATAAAAAGCAGAGCGCATCGTTTCATGTTTTGCATTTGTGAAACAAATTTCATGAATATGTATTTTCGTTTTGTGCATATTCATTCATTTTCCTTCAGCTTATTCCCTTATTTATCAGAGGTCGCCACAGCGGAATAAACCGTTAACTATTCCGGCATATCTTTTACGCAGCGGATGCCCTTCCAGCTGCAACCAAGTACTGGGAAACACCCATACACTCTCACATTCTCACACACACACACACGCATACACTACGGCCAATTTTGTTTACCTAATTCACTTATATCGCATGTCTTTACACTGTGGGGGAAACCGGAGCACCCGGAGGAAACCCACGAACATGAACATGCAAACTCCACACAGAAATGCAAACCAGTCCTAGCTGAGACTCGAACCAGCGACCTTCTTGCTGTGAGGCGACAGTACTAACCACTGAGCCACCGTGCCACCCTGAATTGATTTTGTAAACATATCAAAATATTTTGCGCACGTGAATTTGGTTTCATGCATGTGAATTTGGCTACGCAGGTGTACATCGATTTTTGTTCCTTTGCATTATTATTGGCACTAATCTAGCTCCATACTGCGGTACTCTGAAATGGTTATTTGCATAGCCTTACCATTAAACACCTCAAGATCTGATCTGTATAAGTAAATGTAACTCACGTTGTCCGAATCCCACAAGCAGCACAGCGTGATCAATCATCCACGGGTTGCAGAAGATCTTCAGAGGATGAGAAACTCCCTTTCTGTAAAACTAAACAGCAACGCAACAAAAGGGGCTTTAGAATGTATTTTTCACAAGTTATACGATTGAGACAGTCGCAAACTTGTGCTGCTGCTTTTAAACTTATTTATTTTATTCGTTATTATACTCAGTATACTATTATACGGTATATTCAGCTGCTATGTAGTGCACTACAGACTACAAAAATCATCCTAGCCATCAAAACAAAACAGGTTTCAAGAGTTCACACTTAGATATTGCTTGATAATAATAGCAGGTTTGGCATGCTGTCCCGGGAGAGAACCCTGAGCTCGGAGATAATTGAGCCCAGGGCTCCCGCCTGGTAAATAAGCATATAAGGGGGTACGAGATCAGATAGTTCTCGAGAGCTCCCCCTGGTAAATAAGCATATAAGGAGGTACAAGATCAGATAGTTCTCTAGAGCTCCCCCTGGTAAAGGAGGAAAAGGAGGAGATGGGGTGGATGGGGGGTTTCTTCGAAAACGAAGATAAGAGAGTAGTTTTTTGACAGGCTACTTATAGGGAGTTTGTATTAATCTGATTGGCTTACTAGTGATTACTGATGGGAGACCGTCTGCGATCAATCATATCACGTGCTCCTCTCGAAATTAATTTATGAAACTTCACTTTAAGCAGCAAAGAGTGAAAGAATGACCAATTTATATGACCAATTTGTCCTTTATATGTTTTAAGTACATGTACAGATTGTGATGTACATTAAGTACACATTATGTATGCTGTTTTTATATTTTTGTATATTTTCATACATAATTGCTTTCTGTGCTTATAAATATCATTTTTGTAAATAATTTTTATGCAGATACAAAAACTAAAATGCAGATACAGAATTATTAGCCCTCCTGTATGTTTAACACATTTCTATAATAACATGATAGTTTTAATAACTAATTTCTAATAGCTAATTTCTTTGATCTTTGCAATAGATAATATTTAACTAGATACTTTTCAAGGTACTAGTATTTAGCCTAAAGTGCCATTTAAAAGCTTTACTAGGTTATTTAGGCAAGTTAGGGTAATTAGGCAAGTCATTGTATAACAGTGGTTTGTTTAGTAGGCAATAGAATAAATATTGCTTAAGGGGGCTAATAATATCGACCTTAAAAAAATTAAAAACTGTTTTTATTCTAGCCGAAATAAAACAAATAAGACTTTCTCCAGAAGATAAAATATTATAGGAAATACTGTGAAAAATCCCTTGCTCTGTTGAACATCATTCGGGAAATATTTGAAAAAGGGAAAACAAATTCACAGGAGGGCTATTCATTTTGACTTTAACTGTATATAAAATATTTAGGCATGCAACAGCGTATTTATTTGCAACTGTGTTACCTGCATGGCAAAAGCATTGAGGGCAGCAGACACCGGACCGTTCTCAGCCAGAAAAGCAGCAATCTCTACACAAGGTAAGGAGAAATAAGAACAGATTCAAATACTAAGAGTCACAAAATAGACTACCATTTAAAAGTATGAGGATAATAAGTTTCTAAACAGCATATGAGAATAACTTCTGACATATTATACGACTGGAGTAATAATGCTGAACATTCACAGGAATAAATGATATTCTAAATTGTAAAATTATAATAATACGTTGAAATAATATATATATCTTTAGCTTTAATTTGTTATTAAAATAAATGCCTTAGTGAATACCATAAAAAATAAGAACAACCTTAAATTTTATGGGTATATTTATCTCTATAACACTTGGTGTGCGGTATCAATCTACATTCACATTAAAGTAAGATTAACTTATCGCTTACATTTCTCTCCAGACGTTCCGATATAAATATTTGATATTTTTAATTTCCTGCTTTCACTTCCTCTAGTGCAGGTATTCCAATCATCAGTGTTGATTTAATGTGTTCTTCATTTAATTATGTTTATTGACACATATATCATGTTTTTCCCTCACCCTTCTCATCTTTGGGCAGCTCCACTGAGCTGTTAATGTAGGCAGCCACTTTCCCTGTGGAGAAATCACAGCTCTGCTTGTGTCCAGTGTAGCTGTAGTCTGTTTCAGTCTCCAGACCTCCTTTATAGGCGAGAGAGAGAGAGAGAGAGAGAGAGAGAGAGAGAGAGAGAGAGAGAGAGAGAGAGAGAGAGAGAGAGAGAGAAAAGCACATTTAAATGGGACATGTTTATTTAGTCTTACAGATTCCACATAGCTTATAAATGCCTTATTTCTTACCAAGGTTTTCGATGGCTTCATATGCGTTTGACGGCAGCCCACCTCCACATGCCTGGTCCAGCTTATCACAGTCCACCAATTCTGTGATGAGAAGAATTAAAACTAATGAATTTACATTTTTAATAATTCAAGTTCAGAATATTAGTTCATGTGTATGCTACAGCACAGCCTTCATCCTTTATTATTTGTGAAGGACATGAATAGATCTCAAATGATGCAGTGTGAAGAAAGATTAGCTTGTTTTCTAAAGAAATAGACACTTCCCAGATAGCACACGTACGTCGCGGAGACGTCTTTGAAAGATCGTAACATCTGCTAAACATCACATTCCATCGAACGTTTTTATTTGTTAATGAGGCGTCTTCTTTACATCTATATGCCGTCTAAATGATGAATCTTGAACTCTTGAAATTTTCAATTGGTTTTGTTGAAAAATATCAATTATAATAAATTATAATATAATATAATAAAATTCTACAAATGATTCTTCAGCTGTTGTATTATTTTTGAGTGGAAAATACTTGAGCTTATCATATATGTGTAGACGGATGTATAATCAGTGTAACTGTTTCTGTTATTTATAGCAGTGTGGATGAGGGAATGTCTAAATAATAAATAAAATACGACGTCTATGCTACATAAATAAGATGTCTCCCAGACCTAACATTCTAATAATGAACATCTGCGATGTATTGCATAGATGTTGTTTGAATGTCTGACGAGGACGTCTATATGACGTTTTCCAAATGAGTAAACGCCCTAAATAAGACGTCTCCCAGATGAAACCGCAGATGTCCAGCAGACGCCTCTGCGACGCATGTGTGCTATCTGGGTTTATAGGTTGTTTCTTAGAATATACAAAGAAAGACATTATTCATTAAAGGTTTATGGTACAATTTTTTTTTTTAAATCCTTATTTTTCTTAAGAGCTCTCGTGCGTTGTTTTAGGCTACATTTATAGTTTTTTTAATTGTAATAAAAATACAGTGGGGAAAAAAGGTAATACAAATGTTGGCTTGAGAAAGTAAAAATGGATAACAAAAGGTACAAAAAAAACATTCTTGTAGCTTTTTAAAATGATAGTATCATGTTAACATTGTGTTAGCACACTGACAGGATGTTATTAGCAATTTTAGCAATGCTATCTTGTATTAACATGTAAATAAACGGTTTTACTATGTTAACATAATTGATGTTAACAACGTGCTAACATCAATTAGCACGTTTTGTTTTGTCATTTTGCTAGCATTTAACTAGCACATTCAACATCTTTAGTGCATTAGCAGCCACACTTTGTATATACCCTGCTCAGAAAGAGAAAGCAGCTGCCCAGTTTTCTTAAACCACTGTCCCTCGATATTTCCGGTCACAGAAAAAGCCCAGCAAGAGCCACACATCCCCTGTAACAGAAAATGTAACACACTAAGCATAACAAAGCTGATAACAAATATTATACTTTACACATTGTTCATTCATTCATTCATTCATTCATTTTCATTTCGGCTTAGTCCCTTTATTAATCTGGGGTCGCCACAGCGGAATGAACCGCCAACTTATCCAGCATATGTTTTACGCAGCGGATGCCCTTCCAGCTGCAACCCATCACTGGGAAACATCCACACACACTCATTCACACACATACACAACGGACAATTTAGCTTACCCAATTCACCTATACCGCATGTCTTTGGACTTGTGGGGGAAACCGGAGCACCCAGAGGAAACCCACGCCAACATGGGGAGAACATGCAAACTCCACACAGAAATGCCAACTGACCCAGCCGAGGCTTGAACCAGCGACCTTCTTGCTGTGAGGCGATCGTGCTACCCACTGCGCCACCGTGAGGCCCACCACATTGTTCATCATGATATGAATTTTATAAGCAATTAAAATATCATCACAAACAAGCTCATTCAGATTTTGATCACTTCTGCTGTAAAATGTACATCATTAAAGCCCATTTCTGTTCTTTTGCACCATTATGTTTGGCCTTGAGTTTGGTCAGAATGAAATCTAAATGTACTCTTCTTATGTTTATATGTATATAGTAGTGCTTGTTATGAACAATGTACAGTATCTGTGCACTTAATTTTTTTGTAAAAATTAATGTGCCCTCATAATCTTTATCAAATACTGTAACCTTCCCTGCCCTGTCAAAACCACTTTTCTTCACTTCTGGTCACATGGAATGCCTTTAGGGCGGAGCATTCAGTCCTTTAGGGCGGGGCTATCAAGGCGTGTCTTATTTCTGCCCTGCTTTCATCCATTCATCAATCTTCTTTCATTTTATTAGCAACGTTCATCTTCCAAAGATCCAATCGGTTCCCAAAGGACATAATCATGCTCTGCTTTCTTTTTTTTCTTCTCATTTTAGTACTGTTTCAATATAATGTGCATCATGATATGAGAAAAAATACTATTTTAACTTAAGTTTCATGGTGAATTAAAAAATGCCAGTATAAATGTTAAGTGAAAGCAGGGAGAACCATTAATTACACTCATTAATTCATTCTGAATGGTTTACATGGTTAATCAGTGCGGATATACCTGATTCTTCACAGGACTGACCGCTCCGTGGTCCCTCCAGTCCCAGGTGTCAGGAGCGGGTGCGCTGGCTGGACTCGCAGGCTTCATCTCTTTCTTCAGACTCCACTGACTCAGCATTGGGTTCAGGTACGTCATCCTGAACTCATCCTCTAAACAAATCAATATGAGCAGTACATATTTTCAGAAGCTTGCAGTAGATTAGAGGCTTCCATGTGCAAGTATTTGGCCTTTGTCACTCTAAAAATTGGCTATACCACCTCACTAGCTTGGATTTTCCCCCATAATTTTCATTCATAAATCCATAATCGTACCTGTGAGGTCGCTGAACTTGGTGATGCCGTACTCAGCTGATCCCTGTTCCAGAGACTGAAGGGTCTGTGCTGTTTTCATATTCTCCTGGAAAATGCGCAAACGCTTCTCTGCCTCTGTGGAGTTCAGTGGATTGGTGCTTAAAAGGCTTTTTACTGTGTAAAGTCCATTACAAATAGCCATAAACTGAAATCTATTTGTGAAAACCCTTTATGGTATCCATATTACTGGTAGTGTACATTAAAATGAGTGGTATTTTAGTATCATTGAGATTTTTCTATCTCTTTTCTTAGTGATAGTCATGTATTTGTCATTTAGTACAGCCATCACAGATAAAGTCACAGATGAGATTAAAAGTTTTCTATAGGATGTTTTTACAATAATATATTAGATTTAATAATATATTACATTAATCAGTACCAAAACCAAAACTGGAACTAATCTAACAAACAAAGCTTAAGATGACAGTCCAAAAATTAGTCCACCCAGATTAATATGTTGAGCAAAATTTGAAATGTAATTTTTAATAAACAGGAAAATCAATCAAAACTTATAATAAATATAAGATTTGTTGAAATTTTGTAGTTTGTAATTATTATTTTTTATTTAAATTTATTATCTTTTTCTTCTTAAAGGTGTTAGGTGACCAAACTTGTATTTTAATGGATATGACTGTTTAATAAAACTATTTTTAATAATAAAAAAAATAAATAAAACAAATATTATTGCCTATATTCACTGAGAAATGCATACACACACGCACACACGCACACACACACACACACACACACACACACACTCACACACACACACACACATCCTATTCAGACATTCGTATTTGTTATTTTAGTTTTAGTTATTGTAGTGTATCAAGCTGAAATGACTTCTTGTTAAATAACTTAAATAAAATTGTCTATATTTTATTTTAGATATCTTATATTTAATTCCAACAACAAATGTTTTAATGAGTAGTTTTTTAACTTCTAGTTTTAGTTAACTATTATAAAATGACATTAATATAATTGCTTATTGACATAATACACAAGATAAACTATTCACTTGTTTATTAATTTTAATATTAGTACTTTAGCAATTAGACTAAAACTAATAATAAAATCATAATATATATATTTTTAGATATACAAGTTTGCTCTGCATCTTACCTTCTTGAGAGCTGTATGTTCGGTTGTATGTAATCATAAAGTTTTTAAACATGGTCAGAAGCTCCACGGTTTCCTGAAAACAGCAATTGCATGTTGCATATTATGAAAATCTCACCACTGTTATCTTTAGCAAATATTTCACACACACATATTCGTACCTTCATGGGTTTGCTATGGGTTAGAGGTACAGCTGCAACCTTTTTGAGCTCCTTCAAAACTAAGGTATGAACAAAATCAATGTTAAATGTTCAAAGTAAAAGCACATGTATGATCAAAATGGCTTTCTATCCTATCCTAAAACACAATGATGATTAAGCATGGACTACATGAAGCTGGCAGAGCTGCCATCTGTCCCAGGCTACTGACCCGCAGGCTGGCATTTCTGTTTAAGTAGCGTGGATTTATTTTCCCAGGGAATGTCCCAAACCTCGAACAAGCAAACCTCAGTCTGTGGAGAGACAGAGAACGGGGTGATCAAAAGAGAGAATGAGCATAAAAAAAACGCACAAACAGCATGTATTTGTAGTTAACAGGCAAGTTTGACTAATGCCAAAATGTCTGGTGCTGTTTCAGTAATTGTGTTAGTATATAAATGAACAGAAAACACTAATAATGATCATACATTTTATTTATAATGCATTTTTCTTAAACTCAAAGTGCTACAATGTACAGCTGAAGTCAGAATTATTAGCCCTCCTGAATTATGAGCCCCCCTGAATTATTTGCCCCCCTGTACACATTTCTAAACATAATAGTTTTAATAACTCGTTTATAAACTGATTTATATGATCTTTGCCATGATGACAGTACATAATATTTGACTAGATTTTTTTCAAGATACTAAAGTGACATTTAAAGACTTAACTAGGTTAATTAAGCAAGTTAGGGTATTTAGGCAAGTCATTGTATAACTGGTTTGTTCTGTAGGCAATCAAAAAAATATTGCTTAAGGGAGCTAATAACAGTAATCTTAAAATGGTTTTAAAAAAATTAAAAACTGCTTTTATTCTAGCCGAAGTAAAACAAATAGGACTTTCTCCAGGAGAAAAAAATATTATTGGAAATACTGTGAAAAATTCCTTGCTCTGTTAAACTGATCCTTTGTTTACCTGTCATGTGTTCCATGTGCTTTCTGTTATATCATGTGATTCCTTTGGTCAGTTTTCCCGCCATTTGTTAGTTTTAGTAGTTCCACCTGTGTCATACCCCTGTTTGTAATCTGTTTAATCATGTCTTGTGTATTTTCACTCCTAAGTTCAGTTTTTGTTGTTGTCCAGTATTGTATTGTCACCACTCCCTGCCCTGCCCTGCCCTGCCCTGCCCTGCCCTGCTCTGCTTGATGTTCCAGTGCCTGTTGTGAGTGTTTTTTGATATATCCTGAGATCTGTTCATTTGTGAGTGAGCCCCATGTGCCATAAACATCTTGTGGGAAATATTTGAAAAAGAAATTTAAATAAAATACACGGGAGGGCTAATAATTTTGACGTCAACTGTATACTACCCCAAAAAATCTAAATAAAAATCACAGTAATAAATCACACCACAATGATCAGTAAAAGCAATAAACAAAGCAAAATTACAAAATTACATAAAAGGCTAACAATGGTAAATCACAAATTAAACGCTTCACTAACAAAAACTAAGATTATCATACTGGAATTTGTGGCACTGTATGGAACTATTCTGGACATAAAGTCAAACCCGAATGAATGCTAATACTGTACACAATGAAATCTCAATCTAAATGTGTTGTGCATTGCATCTTGAGTGTTAAAGGGATAGTTCATCTAAAAATGAACATTCACTCACTATTTAATTGCGATAAAATGGTTCCAAACCTGCTTGAGTTTCTTTATTATTTTGAACACTAAAGAAGATATTTTGAAGAAAGCTGAAAATCTGTAACCATTGACTTCCATAATAGAAAAAACAAATATTAAGGATGTCAAAGATTACAAGTTTTCAGCATTCTTCAAAATATCCTCTTTAGCGTTCAACAGATGAAAGCAAGTCAAACAGGTTTTGGAACAAGTGAAGAGCGAGTAAATGATGACAGACTTTTCAGTTTTGGGTGAACTATCCCTTTAAGGAACGAATGTTTCGATGGTTTTCAATAAGGCAGAATTTGTTGGGATGGCTATGGCTTATAGATTAGCGTTTGCTCACCTTCTGTTTGTGAGGCTCTGGGAAGAAGTCACATGTGGCCACAGTGCTCAGTTCTGCAGCTTTCTTACACTGAGTGCTGCCAATCTCCACCATAATACTGTACCGGACACCTTTTACCAGCTAGAGACAACAAAAAGAGGAAATTAAAGACGGCGATCACTCTCTTCTCAAACCTCTATGTATAATTCAACCCTTGTTATTAACAACACTGGTAATTAGATTCAGTAACTAAATTGTGATAATAATATATATGTGAGGTGTTAAACTATATAGATCTGGCTATGTGAGAGACAGAGAAAGAGTTTATATCTCTTTCTTTGTGTGACACACTGACATTATTGTACAAAATGGCTCTCTTGACATTATACTGCATTTTATTTATAATTAGTGCTGGGCAAAGATTTATCGCAATTAATCGCATCCAAAATAAAAGTTTGTTTTGACATCATTTAAGTGTGTTTACTGTGTATATTTATTATGTATAAATGAATACACAAGCATTTGATTAATATTTAGATATAAAATATATGTGTATATGATAGAAATTATATATAAATTTAAATATCTTACTTACTTACTTACTTACTTACTCCCAGGGCTTTTTTATATCAAATTTGATATTTAGCCGCACCATATTGGTGTTTCGTAACATCTAGTTTTTATGAAGTGGGTTGTTAGCCCAATGCTCAACCCTCAACCTGGAGGACCAGGACATGCAGACATACACTATGGACAATTTAGCTTACTTAATTCACATACAGCACATGTCTTTGGACTGTGGGGGAAACTGGAGCACCCGGAGGAAACACATGCGAACATGGGGAGAACATGCAAACTACACACAGAAATACCAACTGGCCCAGCCGGGACTCAAACCAGCAACCTTCTTCCTGTGAGGTGACAGTGCTAACCACTAAGCCACCGTGTCGCTTATAAATAATATATTCATTCATTCATTCATTTTCATTTCGGCTTAGTCCCTTTATTAATCTGGGGTCGCCACAGCGGAATGAACCGCCAACTTATCCAGCATATATTTTACACAGCGGATGCCCTTCCAGCTGCAACCCATCTCTGGGAAACATCCATACACACCCATTCACACTCATGCACTACAGACAATTTAGCTTACCCAATTCACCTATATCGCATGTCTTTGGACTGTGGGGGAAACCGGAGCACCTGGAGGAAACCTACGCCAACACAGGGAGAACATGCAAACTCCAAATGCCAACTGACTCAGCCGAGGCTCGAACCAGCGACCTTCTTGCTGTGAGGCGATCGTGCTACTCACTGCGCCACCGTGAGGCCCTAAATAATATATATATTTTTAAAAATTCTGAAAAAGGACTTGAACGCAGCATCAGTCTACAGATGTTTCATAGACAACCTGGTAAGTTTGGGAGGGTCATTTGCATTAAATTTTCATTTTACTTAAGCTGTACTCACATCGATCATAAATATCATTAAAGCATACAAATCATTTCATACATACCTAATAAGAATCTTAATACATTAGGTCACTTTTGAATAATTCATATAACTAAATTAATTTATTATACATTTATATATCACATATTTATACCACACAAGCTGCGAAAATGGCTTATCTATTTAAATAGACGTAATCCACGTCTGCGCAAAAGGCGCGCAGTGTTGTGCTGCTTAAATCCGTTCAGCACAGTTACGTATGTGAGGCCTCTGCGGTTGTTTACGTCTGGTTTAATCACGTGAAAGCGGTTAAAATAACTCCCTATAATAAACTTAATGTCCAATATCACGCAAATCATTGTTGTTTACAATGAAAGTTTAGATTGAATACAAATTAAACGTATCGAAAAAATAACATACGTGGTTTTAAATCCATTGAAATAACATTAATCGGAAATTCTAAGGGATTATGTTTATTTAACGTTACCTGTTTGCTGGCAGAAAGGATTTTGCTGACACGCCGTACATGCATCGCGTTGGAGCCCATATTATATCGTTCCTCAGCGAACTTCACTGCTTTCATAACTCCCGGGTCAGAATCCGACAGACGGACCGGAGCTCCCGGAGCTCCGATAACCGGGCGGTCCGGGCCATCTTCTAAACCCAGAGCCAACCCGACCAAGACCCAGCAGGCGATGACGGTGTAACCGCGGCTGAAGTACATGTTGTCGAGCTGTCAGGACAAAAAGAGCGACGTCTGATCAGCAGAGGTTTGTGTGTTTAGATTATAAACCCGCAGTGTTTTGATGCTCTACACGGCACAGTGTCAGTCAGTGTGAGGCGCCCCGCATAAAGATGGACGCGCTGAAAGGCGCAGTGATGATGCTGTTGATGCCCCGCAAAAAGATGGAGGACTGATGCCTGGCTATGTGTTGATATTCTATGATTAGCCTCATTAACAGTCATTCATTGAAACGTACTTCATCTTATTACTTTCTTCGTGTCACTATTTATTCATTAGATAATACTTAGTGCTTATTTTTAGTTTTGTACTTGTAACGTTATACTTTTATAGTAGTACTTAATTACTTAGTAGTACTTATTATATTCTAGCATTCATTTGTTTAACCCTAATATTAATGTTACGCAGGAAAATTCTCAATATTACGTTTGTTTGTTTGTTCGATTGATTGGTTAAAACTATTTTCTTACTATTGACACAGTAAAGTTCAATACAAAAAAAATCTTACTTAAAAATAATTAAAAAAAAAAATTATAATAAAATAATAATAAAAAGTTAAAATAACTAATAAATAATTAGTTAAAATAATAAAAATAATAATATTTATTAAAAATAATAAAAAACTTAATCTTAGTTAAAAAAATTTAAAAAGGCTACATACTATGTAATAAATGTGTAACAGTATATTTTTTAATAAGGTACACAGGTTTAATTTATATAAATAGACAGACAGACAGACAGACAGACAGACAGACAGACAGATAGATAGATAG
>CAIGQW010054354.1:4993985-5011832 GCA_903798125.1 Danio choprae
GTGTGAATGGTGATCAGGACTGATAGAACGTGCAGGGGGTGTGACAGTACCCCCCCCTCCACGGGTGACTCCTGGCACCCTGGACCGGCGGCGTGGACGACCGCGGCCTCGAGGAGCTGGACGATTGGGATGTTGCTGGTGGAACATTTCGAGGAGAGAGGGATCGAGAATGTCCTCCCGGGGTGTCCATGACCGCTCCTCGGGGCCGAATCCTTCCCAATCTATTAGATATTGGATCCGGTTGCCCCGCCGCCGGGAGTCAAGGATTTCTTTGACCTGGTATATGTTCTCACCGATGACTTCGGGTTGTGTTGGAGGGGGAGGCAGCTCTGGGTCTGTGGAAGGAGGAGAGACAGGGTCAGTGAAGGGTTTAAGGAGTGACACATGAAAAGCAGAAGGAATACGTGAGTGAGGTGGTAGGTTGAGGCGGTAGGTGACAGGGTTGATTTGGGAGTGAATAGTGTACGGCCCTATGTAGCGGGGACTCAGCTTTCTACAGGGCAGTCGGAGACGAATGTTCTGGGTTGACAGCCATACTTTATCCCCCGGATGGTATATTGGGTTGGGCAGTCTGCGTCGGTTGGCGGCTTCGGTATGTCTCCGTACTGCCCGTTGGAGGTGGACGTGAGCTGAGTCCCATACCCTCTCGCTCTCCTGGAACCAGTGGTTTACCGCGGGTACTTCAGAGGCTTCGCCAGTCCAGGGAAACAAGGAAGGTTGGTACCCTAGTACACACTGAAAGGGGGTTAGTCCTGTGGAAGCTTGGCGAAGGGAATTCTGAGCATATTCGGCCCACGGTAAGTACTGGCTCCAGGTGTCCTGGTGGTGAGCACAGTAGGTCCGGAGGTAACGTGAGATTTCTTGAATCTTTCGTTCGGTCTGCCCGTTAGTCTGTGGGTGGTAGCCGGATGAAAGACTGATCGACGTTCCAAGCAATTGGAAGAAGGCCCGCCAGACCCTGGAAATGAATTGTGGTCCTCGGTCGGAGACGATATTCTCGGGTAGACCATAGTTGCGGAAGACATGGTGGAATAGTGCTTCCGCGGTTTCTAAGGCAGTAGGTAAGGCTTTGAGTGGGATCAGTTTGCACTGCTTGGAGAACCGGTCCACAGCTACCAATATGGTGGTGTGACCTCGAGATGGTGGTAGATCCGTGGCAAAGTCTATGCCAATGTGGGTCCAGGGCCGGCGGGGAATGGGCAAAGGTTGAAGTTTGCCCTCAGGAAGACGGTGTGGAGTGGTGGTTACGGCGCAGACCGAACACCCCCGAACATACTGGGCAACGTCCCTGGCCATACCTGGCCACCAGTATTTCCCACTTAGGAGCGAGAGGGTTCGCCCGCTGCCCGGGTGTCCTGAACCGAGGGAGGTGTGCGTACTTTCGAGGAGGGTTAAACGGTGACAGGACGGAACATAGGTTAACCCTTGTGGAAGACCCGGAGGGGATGGCTCCTCGAGAGTGGCGGCACGAATGTCGTCGTCGATTTTCCACAGAATAGGTGCAATGGAGATGGAAGGTGGAAGAATTGGTTCTGGAGTGTCTGAAACAGGATCTGGCGAGTAAAGGCGGGAAAGGGCGTCCGCTTTACAGTTTTTACTCCCTGGTTGATAAGTGATGGAGAAGTTGAATCTGGCGAAGAATAGTGACCAGCGAGCTTGTCGGGCATTCAGTCGCTGGGCGTTGCGAAGGTACTGAAGATTCTTGTGGTCTGTAATCACGGTGAATGGGAATTGTGCTCCTTCCAGCCAGTGCCGCCATTCTTCGAGGGCCAATTTGATGGCCAGCAGCTCACGATCCCCTATGCCGTAATTTTGCTCGGCGGAAGTGAGTTTTCGTGAATAGTACGCACACGGATGGAGAGCTTTGGGTTTGTCAGACCACTGGGAGAGTACGGCCCCCACTCCTACGTCTGCCGCATCGACCTCGACCACGAAGGGCCGTGTAGGATCCGGATGTCTGAGGATGGGCGCTGCGGTGAATTTGCGTTTGAGGAGTCGGAAGGCGCGATCCGCCTCGGAGCTCCAGGCGATGGTCTTCCGACCCCCCTTGAGGAGAGATGATAAGGGTGAAGAGATTGAGCTGTAATTTTTGATGAAGCGTCGGTAGAAGTTGGCAAATCCTAAAAAGCGCTGGAGCTCTTTGGCGGTTTGGGGTACCCTCCAGTTGTTTACAGCGTCCACTTTGGCGTTCTCCATCTGGACCCCCGCAGCGGAGATCACGTATCCGAGAAAGGAGATGGTGGAAAGATGGAAGTCGCATTTTTCGGCTTTGAGGTAAAGCTGATGTTTCCGGAGACGTTGCAACACTTGACAGACTTGATCATGGTGGTCTTCAAGATTACGGGAATAAATAAGGATGTCGTCGATGTAGACAATTACACATTTGTGGAGGAGGTCTCTGAAGATAGTGTTCATGTAATTCTGGAAGACGGATGGACTGTTAGCTAACCCATAGGGCATGACAAGGTATTCATAGTGACCAGTAGGGGTGATGAAGGCGGTCTTCCACTCATCTCCTTCTCGAATACGGATCAGGTTGTAAGCGCTGCGGAGATCCAGCTTACTGAACACTCGAGCCTCCCGAAGCTCCTCAAGAGCGGCTGGCACAAGTGGTAAAGGGTAAGCAAATTTCACCGTAGCGTCGTTTAACACCCGATAATCGATACACGGCCTGAGCCCTCCGTCCTTCTTAGTTACAAAAAAGAAGCTCGATGCGGCAGGCGACTTGGATGGCCGAATGAAACCCTGGTTGATGGCTTCTTGGATATAGCTCTCCATCGCCTCGTATTCAGGACGGGAAAGTGGGTAGATGCGACCGTGCGGTAACTTAGCGTTGGGCAGCAGGTCGATGCTACAATCGTAGGGCCGGTGAGGAGGTAGTTGTGTGGCACGTTCCTTACTGAAGACGTCTAGGAAGGAGTGGTAGGTGGGAGGAACGTGCCGGGTGAGGTCCGTGGAAGAGGGATCAAATGCGGTAGAGTGAAGGGGGAGAGATGACTGGTTGTTAGTAGGTTGACGAGTATGATCTTTGCAGGCATGGCTCCAACTCAGTATCTGTCCAGTGTTCCAGTCGACGGTGGGTTGATGTTCGACCAGCCAGGGCCGTCCCAACACAATATCGACATTGGCCCTAGGCAAAACTAAAAGGTGGAGTTCCTCCCGGTGGCCTGGGGAAATCACTAGGGTGACCTGGCGTGTCCGTCGGGTGATCTGGCCCTCGCCCAATGGTGAGTTTTGTATCGTATAGATACGGTACCGGGTTTCATTGACGACTGTAGGGATGCGATGTTTCGTGATGAAATGAGTGGAGATGAAGTTTCCAGCGGCTCCGGAATCCACCAGGACGTTGACGGGAAAATCACAGGAATTTACGGTCAGAGTGGCTTGCAGGTGAGAAATGGTGCAGATTGATGGAGTTGTGGAACAGGCACTCACCATAGGACGAGGCGGACGGACAGGGCAGCCAGAGATGAGGTGAGAGGCTTCTCCACAGTAGAGACAGAGTTGAAGGCGAAGTCGTCGGTTGCGTTCAGCGGGGGTAAGTTGATACGCGTCCGTAATCATGGGCTCTTCGGAGTCGACCGGTGATGATGAGGTACGATGGAGACAGGGGACGTCAACAGTGGTAAGTGAGGGAGGAGAGTGAGGATGAGATGGTGCTTGGTGACGGGTAGTGAGGGTGGAACAAGCGTTTAGGTGCTGAGAGACGCTAATGGCTTTCCGGATGAAGACTTCCAGATCTGCGTTGTCTTCATAAATTACCATGTGTTGGCGAACGTTGGGTGTCAGCCCCTGACGATAGGCGGCAAGCAATGCCACTTGGTTCCACCCACTACTGGCGGCAAGGGTGCGGAACTGCAGTGTGTAGTCCTGGATGGTGAGTGTTCCTTGGGTGAGTGACATGAGCTGGTCGTGAACGGATAATGGGGTGAGTGCAGAGCCAAAGACTTCTTTAAAGTGTTCGGTGAAGGAGTGATAAAAGTGAAGGACTGGGTTGTGGGCGTCCCAGAGGGCGTTAGCCCATTGTAGCGCTCGACCCGTGAGGAGAGAGATCACAAAGGCGATCATGGATATCTCGTTGGGGAAGGACTCTGAGTTGGTCTCTATATACAATGAGCATTGTAGCACGAATCCGGCACAGGTTTGAGGATCACCAGCATAACTGGCGGGACGAGAGAGCGATGATCTCGACATCGCGAGCGGGTTTACAGGCGGATTCGTTGGTTGTTGGCTCACTGCCGCTGCTTCCGGGTGAGAGTCAGCGGCAACCCCGGAAGTACTGGCGAGACCGTCCATTCTCCGGGAATGTATTCGTTATATGGTCTGGTATCCTGTCACGCGTCACAGAAGACAGAGGTAAGGATCAGTTCAACAGTGTTTATTAAACACACAATAATCTTCGCACCGTAGTGCAAACGAACAGTTCAAACAAAGTCACTTCCCTTTGTAGAGCAAGCCGATGACAGGGGTTAGTCTCAGGATGAAAGGTGACGATGATAGTCTTGACGGAAGATCGGGACGAGCAGACGGAGAGAGTTGTGACCATGTGAAGATGATACCAGACACTGGGTGAATGGAGAGGGTGAGTTATATAGTGAGCTGGTGATGGCTGATGCAGGTGACGGTGATGAGTGCACAGGTGTGTGTAATTAGTAATCGGGTGACTGAGTCCGTTGTGTAGTGGCTGGAGAGTGTGAATGGTGATCAGGACTGATAGAACGTGCAGGGGGTGTGACAGCTTTTAGGTTTTCAATTGTAGCAGGGATCAAACATTTAATTCCTTTAATTCCTGCCCTTGTTGTATTTATTTGTTACTTTTATTTGTCTTTAAATACTAATAACCTGAAGAAGATTTATCCAAAAACTCTTAATTGTGCTCTGTAGATACTTTTAAATATTTTGTTTTCAAATGAAGTATTAAATAAAATAAAATAACATTCAAACTCTGGGCTTACCAGTAATTTCACTTGACCCACTATACATCACAAAGCTGAGGCTGATGAAGAGAGAGAGCAAAAAGTTTGCAGTTTTTCACATATAAGGTAATAAATAATATAAATATAAATACCTTAAGGCACAGGTGTCAAAGCCAGTTCCTGGAGGGCCGGAGCCCTGCACAGTTTAGTTCCAACCCTGATTCAACACACTTACCTGTAGGTTTCAAACAAGCCTGAAGGACTCATTTAGTTTGATAAGGTGTGTTTAATTAGGGTTGTCAAACACCAAACCTAATCAAACACACCTGATCAATCTAATGAAGGTTTTCAAGACTACTAGAGACTATTAAGCAGGTGTGAGTTGGAGGCGCTTGGAGCTAAACTGTGCAGAGCTGTGGCCCTCCAGGAGTTGAGTTTGAGACCATTGCCTTATGGCACAGGTGTCAAAGCCAGTTCCTGAAGTGCCGGAGCTCTGCACAGTTTAGTTCCAACCCTAATTAAACATACCTGATCGAACTAATTGAGTCCTTCAGGCTTTCCTTTCCCCTCGTAGCCATTTGCATTCCTGTAATATTTTAGAAAATCTGATTCACCTTTTGTTGTTTACCGTTGAAAAATGCCTCTTTTCTGTGTCTAGGTATGAGACAGAGTTGTGATCTGGCTGTGTATATTGATGTCACGAAGGCTATGTCAGGTATTAACCATATTAAAACCAGTGAAGAGTTTAATATTATAGCGCAGAAGGCATAATAATCATTCTTTTCTTCGGTTGGTGTTCAGATGGGATTCGGTTCTTCTGGTCAGAGAACGGTGTGCTGTTGACCCCAGGAGATGCAGCTGGGATTTTAGCACCGTGCTATTTTTCACGAGCACAGAGACTAAAACCATCACGTAAGTCACAGACAGCTCTTAAAATTGTGCTACAAACCTAAGACAGTTTATATTGATTCATTTAATTTCTCTGTAAAACTATTAAGTTAAATTATAAATGAGTTTTTTCCACTTACAGTACATTCATTCGATATTTTACAGCACAGGTCATTTGATTTGAAGAGATTAAGGAATTTCATTAAGGAATAATGTTTTTGTTTTCTTTCAGCTTGTGACATTGACCTACATTAGCTATTGCAGAGGATCTCCTTCTGACTTCAAAACCTAAAACTGGACGTTTATCTGACCAAGATTTCTTAAAAGATATATCTTTTAAATGAATGCAATGACACTGTATGTTATACCCCAGTGTCAGTAGATAGAAATAATACTGTTTTCCAAAAATCTCGTTTTCCTTGAACAAGGACAAAATTGTTTAGAATTTCAGAATTACCTTTAAAGGGATACACTGTTTCTGCTTGTTCAAACTACTTATTCAAAATTAGCTCAATCAACACAATTCTTGAGTTTTTTTTGGGGACAACTTAATTGTTTTATGTTCAGTCCACTTAAATTTGTAAAAACAATTAAGTTACGATTTGTGTTGGGACAACATGATGGAATTTTTTTTGCAGTGTACTTAACCACAAAAATGAAAATGTACTCACTATTTACTCACCCTCAAGTGGTTCTAAACCTTTTATGAAGTTTTTGTTTTTGTTGTACACAAAATAAGATATTTTTAAGAAACTACTGACTTCCATAGTAGGAAAACCAAATATTATGAAAGTGAATTGTTACAGGTTTCCAGGGTAAGTAACTTAGTACGTTTACATGAACACCAATAATCCGATTTTAATATGATTAAGACAATACTCTGATCGAACTAAACAGAAATGGAATTAAGACATGTGGAGTATGCCGATTTTAGTCACATTATTGAAGTGCAGTACAGACATTTAAACACCGCAATCTAACTCAAACTATTTCCGTCATGTAGGACTTTTCGCCGCGATTTGTGACAAGATAGTCCATACACACACGCCTGTTTGACACTATTCTCTGCACCTACTCAGTAAAGGACCACAGACACACACACACACCTCGAAATGCAGAGATTTTTTTCTCCCATTCGGCGTGTGGTATCAAATTCCATTAAAATAACTCTCTTCCAGCAGTCCTCACTTCATACTCAGCCAATACCTCAGTTTGTCACGCAGGCATGAATGAAATGTTCCTGAATAAAAGTGAAACTGCCGAACTGCAGTTAAAGTCGAAAAATTAAAAATGAAACATCCGAAATTACATGAAACTCTGGAGGAAACGTAGATAGTGTGGTGACGCAATGACGTTAATCGATCTATGTGACTATAACAGGTAAAACGGGATCATGAAAGGTACATTCAAAAAGCAACTCATGTAAACACTTTAATCGATAACAGAATTGTAATTTTAAATGAACTTTCCATTTGATTCATTATATATATATATATATATAATGGATGGCTGCATATCTGAAAGATTGCTTGGCATTTTGTATACAAATTGTCAAGTGACCGTCTTTTATTTCTGAGGCAGTTTCTGTCCACGGCATATTTGTCAAAAAATAGAATATCTAAATACACAGACCCAAAGATAGCGATGTGTCATGTTTCTGTAGGGGGATTTCTGCAAGCAAGTTTATGTACAGTGCACTAGATAAAGACAAAAAAAAAACAGACTTGTTTTTTGTGGCTTATTAAATGTACCATACTTTTGTTTGAACTGCAGATATACTTTGACTTTTCTAATACAACTACTATAAATGGCTGCTAATGGTTTCCTCATTCTAATTTAATAAAGTTGCGTAAAATCACGCAGCTTTTCAGTTAACAATATTAAATGGTCTGCCGCTTTAATTCATGGTCATTCACAATTTTGTTTTGACTGTCTGTCAGCTGATCAAAGACCTATTCTAGGGAATTGTCAAGCTGCTTGTGCTTTTGGATTTCAGTCAGTAGTGTTGTGTGAACACTAAATCCCCACATTGCAGAAGCGCTCAGCATTCTTTCCCGGTAAGACGATGGACTATTTTGTAACCACGTGAAACAAATATACTTTGACATTCTGAACAAAGAGCAACAAAATATGGAAAGAAGGCAGTTTACAGTATGTCATAAGTTCAAGTGGTCACTAGGTTAAATTTTACACAAGTTTTATTCAAGTAAAAATGTTCAAATTTACAGCATTTTTAAGCTCAAACCAAAGAATCACAATTCTTTTGAAAATAATCTTTAAAAATAAAAAGAAACATTTAGCAAAAGTAAATGTGAGGAGTTTTCTAGAGCCTAGATGTTGCAATCTAATACTAGATAAAGTTTTAATACTAAATAAAGTACAAATAACTTTGTAAGGCTGCCGTTTTGTGTCCTCTATGTGTCTCTAGGCAGCCTCTCAAAGCAAAGTTTCCCCTGATAGAAGAGGTCTAAAATTAGGAAGCCCCTATGACTGTCTTGGCCTAGTGTGTCAAATTCCATTTGCAGGCTCCGTCTATGCTATCGCAGCACCTGCTCTTAGCTGTAACACCCTATTAAGCTTGGCAGAGGCATGCACCTATGTTAAAGGATGATTAAAAAAGCTGCAGGTCAGTTTCATCATGTCCTTTTTTCTGTGGATGCTTGTGCCTCGTTTTTAAAAAGTGGTATCAATCAATGTTTGAAATAGCCAGGCTCTGCTAGCTCAGACATGGCTAATGGCACAGGACTCGTAGCATTTTTTTTGGGGCTTAGCCTGAGGGGCTGGACATTTCTGTGCACTGAGTGGCCTGTTTCGATGAAGGGTCAGTTTGGCACTTGGAAACCTGGACCCCCCAGCAGGAGCCTCATTCACAGCTCATGGTTCAGTGCGTAACTGTGCCCTGTGAATGTTCTCTGGAGAGGCTGCTCCATTGAAATGACCATATGGGAAAACAGCAGAAAAAGGCAAGTATTCAATTTGATGGGTTTAATGTGAACTTTTGTGCATGTATGTGCATGTACACTGACAAAGTTACTGTACATATTTTTGCATTAGTAAGTCTCCATGAGTTATGCCGTTCAGTTACCTTAATAGTAATCCTTTAATCTTTTTGTTAAGCACAGTTTTGTATAGGTAAAATGACATTTGTTTTAGTAACTGGAATTTTGGACTTATAAGCTCACAAAAAAAGATTAATAAAATGAAAAATGATATATTTGTCATTATTTATAGTTAACAAGATTGTAAGATTTTCCTTTCATGTTTCAGGTGTGAAAACATTCAACAACTGCTGAATGGCAACCTCAGACATTTATAAAATGCTCAAGAGACAACCCAATGTCTGGGATATCTGAGGTGAAGAAATGGAACGCTGGGTTTTAGAAGGAGACAGCTACTCTTTCCTTCGCAGTGCTCCACACACATTTAATCTGCAGAATCGCGAAGGGCCAAATCGCGTAGAGATATTTGACATCACTTCAATCCCCAGCCATCGTAATGCCATATCCGAAACAACCTGTCTATGTGACATTTTTGGGGATGATGGCGAGTCCCAGTCACTTTCCAGTAGCCCAGCTTCTGCTACATATGCCAGAAAGGAAATTGAACAGCCTTTTCAAGCAGATGATGCCAATGACTCTTCAGGATCTTATCACACTGCCAATGGATCTGACTTAAGCGATAACGCTGAAGTCACCTACAGCACACCCTCACCAAAGAATACACAGGATTTTTGTACATCAGAGAACAGTAAAACGCATTCACCGCCACCTGAATCAACCATCTTGTCTGATTCCAAAAATGGACTTAATGCATTTGACTGCACACCACCTGCATCCAGAGTAAATGGTAACGACCTTTCACATAAAGATTACTGGGAAGAACCCCAAGTGTCAGTGAGCACTGCCCCAGTGAATGAAACAGAAATTACAGATGCAACTGAACCACAGGATATTCATTCAACACCAGACACTTGCCTTATTAATGAAACTTCTAATCCTACATCCTGCTCTTCAGAGCAGAAAGAATCTGCTGTTTTGGAGCAAGAAGTAAATTTAACACCTCAACATACAAGTGCAAGCCCATTTGAAGATGAACAAGACTGCATAAGTATATTTAAGTCTACAAGCTGTGAATGCTTGGCAGAATCTAAAATTGAACAAGATATTGTGATGTCTTCTGAGAGGGAAGAAGGTATAGACTACAGTAATCCAAAAGAAGAAAGTGTTCATCTTGCTCAAAAGATTGTTAACAGTGGCTCTTCATCAGAACTGTCAAACGCTTCTCCAACAGACTGCATCTCTATTCAGGAAATGTCTATTTCACCTGCAGACCAAGATATTTGCTACACACCAGAGCACGGATTAACCTCTGTTTCCCCTGACAGCAGAAAAATTAGCTCCACACCTCCATCCATAGGTAGATCTTCACCTGAACTGTTCGATTTGTGCTCAACACAATCAGAGTCTCCACTCTTGGAGAACCCTCATGGTGCACCCTTTTCTTTATCTACAATTCCTACCAGTGATAGTGCAGAAATAAATTCCACAACTGAGTCTGACATTTCCACTGAAAGAAGAGGACTTATGTGTTCATTCATGGATGGTAGAGAAGGACTGGAATCACCTGGGATCAATGAAACCTGCTCTTCATCTGAAAAATCAGCACATGCTCACTCACCAGAACCAGTAATAATTCACTCACCTATTGGTTACACCATCAATGCATCACCTACAAATGAAACAATAGTTTCTTCAAGTGAATGTGAAGCCTCATTGTCCTCCCCGGGCATCACTAGAACGGAATACAGTGATATCTGCTCCTCTCCTGATCATTCAGAACCCATCATTGACTCACCTCTGGGTTACACCATCAGCCTGTCACCTACAAATGAGAGAGACGTTTATTCAACCGAGCCTGAAGCATCAATATCTCCTTGCAGTCACAGTGATATCTACTCTACTTCTGATAACTCTGTTTCAGCTCACTCACCAGAACCTACAATAACTCAGTCACCTATGGGTTTTACCATCAGCCCATCACCCACAAACCAGAGAATGATTTATTTAATGGAACCTGATGACCAACCATCCTCCCCCGCCCTCACAGGTACTGATTACATAGCAACACCGACATACAGTAGAGATTCTACACCTGCAATAAGGAGCATTACATCAACTCCAAACTTCAGCGAAAACTATCTTACACCAGAGCCCACTTCTCCAGCCCCTTCCCTAGGATTGAGCTCAGTCACCTGCTCACCTGAAATCAAAACAATATCATATAGTATTCTGCCACAAAATACAAAATCCCCTATGATTGAAGGCATTGATTATAACATTTCGCCTAGCAAAGATTTAGCACAATCATCTGCAGTAGATACAACTATTTGCAGCAACTCTTCTGTAGCTTCAAATTCCCCCTTTGAAAATGATACCTCAGTTTCACCTAGCTCAAGAAACTTTTTGTCAACACCAAAGAGTAGATCAAGACCCTCATCAAATGCATCAGAACATACTAGAGGCACTGCGTTATCACCTGAGCCTTCCATCCCTATTGAGAAGATAGAAAATCAGCCTTCACCTATAATCATTGAGGGAATCAATCCACCTTCTCATAGCCCAATAGACAATCATCAATTAAATGACCATGTTGAAGCAGACACCTTCAAAAGCAGCACATCTGTCCAGGATGAATATACAGGCGGTGGACCAGAAGTTCTTAGCCAACTGGAGAACTTGAAAGATTCTCCATGTGAACTCTCAGATTCTAGAATGTCCACCATAAGTATTGATAAAAATCAGGAAATTGTCACTGACAACACAAGAAATGTATCTGTCTGTGGAACATCAACTTCTCTGAGTCCATTTGATGCAATAACATTGGCATCTGTAGAGGAGAAACAATACAATTATAATATTGATGATCACGACAAGAGAATTAAAACATTAAAAAATGATTGCCCAAGTAGTAACAAAGTGACTGCAGAAGCAAGAGAAATGCCAGTGGTTATCAATAGGGACAAAGATGGTGAATTTGACAGCAAGGAAAAGGAGGAGAGTGGAAAGAGGGAGGGAGAAGGGGAGGAGACTATGGGAGACAGTAGTTACAGAGGGGAACAGGTTGAGCTGTCATTCAGTGCCAGGAATAGAAAAGGGCCTGCAGGCCAAAGCCCAGCTCTCTCAAGTCGAGACCCAAAGTCGGGAATTCCAGCTCGCTGTTATTTTGAGTCACCCCCAACAACTCTCCAGCAACAGAGTCAGCTCAGAGCTCGGGGCTCATATCAAGAGAACAAGGGTGGTGCCAGAAGGCTCCGGTCAGCTGCCCAGGGTAAATACAGCAGTACAGGCTTTTTTCCTCCTGAATGTACTGGTGAGAACTCCAGCATGGGAAGTGAATTTGATGAAGCAGACAATGAAGTGAAGTGGTTTACAGATCTGGCCTTCAGAAGCCTGTCTAGCCCTCAGGTGGATTATTTGGATGTGTACAACTCAAGCCACAGGTCATCAACTAATGTTTCTCAGCCATCAACTGTAGACAGCCCTGGTGCTGTTGCATGGATGAGCTATGCAGACTTGCGTGGCTCAGCGTTACATGAAAATGATGGCTACGCTTTTTTACCTCGTGATGGCCTGGACCCAAACAAACACTTTGAAATGGGAAATTTTGAATGTGTGGATGTTGCATTAGAGAGCAAGGAAGAATCCAATAAAGGAAAGAGGACCGTACCAAAAAGGCAGATTCAGCTCTTAAGGCGGAACACAGATGAAGCAACACAGATAGGGAATACTGAAAATGTTTCTACTTCACCTTCTACGCACAGACATTCAAGAGACACACTTGTTCGTCAACACAGCACACCAGCTTTTGTGCAAGAGAAGGTTATCAGGGAGGTTCCAAATTCACCACAAAGTGATAGGAAAGGACCATTGCAGAAATCTGTGTCTTTAGATGATGGCTCCCCTAAGACGCAAATGGCATCTTGCATTATCAAGAGTGTGTTGTCTAAGAGAATGCAGGATGTGCAGAAAGCTACACCAAAAAGTTCAGAGTCAAGTTCGTCTGGAGATAAAAGCAAACATGATGATATTAGCCCCAGCTCTTTTGATGATGTTCCAAGTAATACAGAGAAGCAAAGCTTAAGCTCTAGCCAGCTTTCTGAATGCACTCTTTCTTCTGAAGAATTTGCTGTCAGAGAGGAGAGAATTCCACATCAGGTTAAGAAGTGTGCCCCAAAAGTTCCTCCAAAACCTTTGTTCAGACCCGCGTTCTTTAACACTGAGGAAGCTCTGATTGCTGACAACTTCACAAACGAAGAAAGAAAGCCTATAGTGGCCTCTCCACCAGCTGAGGAAAAAGTACTTGTGAAATGCAGCAGTAAGAGCGATGGAAAGGAGGGAGGAGGTGACAACCATGGAGAGGAATACAATAGTGACTCAGCAAATGCCAGTGTCAGGAACACAAGTCCTGCTACTGCCACTCCAGCAATAAGCATGCAGAACAAAATGACAAGCAGAGACAAAAAGCATCAGATGACACCAGAAAACCAGGAACAACTGACTGGAAAGAGTGTATTTATGTCAAAAACACCAGAAATTACTCTGAAACCTTCCTCTATCAAAGGAAAAAAGACTTCCTTGAAAGTGTCTCTATCCCCTGACCCGGAACAATCCAGAGAAATATTTGAATCTAAGTCAGTGGAGAAATCTCCAGAAGATATAAGCACCAGATGTACAAAAGCCATGGAAATGGAAGAAGTTGATGACATTAACAAAAAATCTGTTATACACAAAGTTAGGGATGTAAGAAAGTTAGTAAAAAACACATACAACCTGTCTTTCAAAGCGGCCAATTCAACCTCTACTGCAGAAGAGATTGTCGTTCAAGAAAAAAAAGAAAAGCCACCACAAACTCCTCCAGCCTTGCATATTGAATGTAAAGCCATCAGTTGGAAGGACAAACAAACATCAGGCAGCAAAGCAATCCACTGGCATGATGAAAAACAACCTGTTGACATATCAAAAATATCACAACCGCGGGTGGGCGCAGAGACCAGAAGAGATGCTGACATCACTGAAATACCTTCCAAAGTCTCCTCACTAGATACTGAGCCACAACAAAAAACTGCAGATTCTCTTTCTGCAACCATAGATGGATCTGAATCTATAACTAAGAGATCTTATGTTCACTGTGATCAAAGTGCTAAGATGCCCCCTAGACCCCCCAGTAAGGAGAGAGAAGTTTCAGCTATGGTCGTTTTGCCAAATAGCACATCCAAGGCAAAGACATTCAACACTTCAAGCCCTGCCTCCACTCAAATGAAAGGTACAAACAGCAGCCATTCTGTATCAATGCTACTGAAAGAGAAAGGGATGCAGGCTGATATTGGAGTTTGTGATGTCCATACCGAGGGTGCCAGTTCTAGAGCTAAACATATTAATAGACTTGAGGTACCTGTACAAGCCTGTTTATCAGAAGGCATTTTAAATGAAGCACAAATAAGGGCAGACAATACAGCAGTGCCTTGCAATTCATCAGTTTTTGTCAACAATTTTGTCACAGCCAGACAAAGTGAGAGTCCCAAGGGAACACTGTCCGAAGAATCTTCGACAAAGGAACAAGAAAAAAAGAAAATGACCACAACTGTAACAAAACTTCCAGCTTATCTAGCTACATCTGGCAAGCCAGAGGTCAGGTCTTTTTCAAGTAATACAAAAAATAATGCAACAACAACGAACACATCAAAAGAGATTGAACTACCTATACAAGTGAGGTCAGTATCCACTGATAAGGTAAAGCCATTTGTAACACCAAAACTCTGTAAACAGTCATTTGCAGAAATTAAGGCAGTGACAAACGATCCACCAAAAGCAGAAAAACAAGCATCACCTGCCATTAAGCAGCAAACCAGATTATGTAGTGAATCTAAGAAAAATGACACCCAATCAACATTATTACACAAGGATCAACCAAATGACGCTTCATCAAAAGATACAAAAAGACTTGCTGTATCAGCTATATCAAGCTGCAAACCACCAACAACTTCAAGTGCTGTGCAGAAATCTACTACAGTGACATTGGCCAGTCCGGATCAACAGCAATCGTCTTCTGATTTGCAAACCACCAGCACTTGCCAACAACAGGCCTCAATATTCAATCAAGACCAGTCAGTGCTAGATGGTTCCTTTGCTTCTAACCAGTCAGGATCGCAAACCCTTAGTGACACACAATCTGTGACAAGAGCAGCATCTAATAATCGTTTTCACACAGATGACTATCTTTTCTATGCATCAGATGATCCCCCCAGTTATGATGAGCGAGAGAGTTTCAGCCCACTACGAGTGTCAGATTTGCCACCACAAAGACCATGCAAGTATCATCCATCCACTAAGCAATCTCCATGCTCCTGCCCACCAGGATCCCAATCACATCAAGGACATCCCCATCACAGTCCACTGGAACGGGTACCAGTAGCCTCTAGGTCTCCAGGCCAAGTCCTTAGCTGTCCAGGAGCACCTCCACAAGCTCAAGTTCGTCCTCATCAGTGCAGACCAGATGGTCTACCAGTCTCCAATACTGCAATACCCCATGCCTCAGCTTTGATTCAGCCTCTGCACAACCCACGAGCTTGCCCTGCTTCAAATTCACAATCCTATGTTGATGACCAGCAACTAACTTCTGGACTGCATGCGGAGAGGCGACCAGCTAATCATCCTTCACCTAAAGCTGCAGCTCCTGCTTCCTATCACGAGTACTCTCATTCAAGTAACATGTCTGCTCTGGATCCCAGGTCTCAGTTATTTAATCCACAAGATTTGCCCCCATCTTTTGGTCATGATTATGCAAACGAAGGTCCAGGTGGAGCAGGTGTGTTGTATCCAGACAATGCAAGTGGGCTCAGCTGTGGCCAAGGTCCTCGTCGTGTCCTCCTTGATCCTGAGACTGGTAAATACTTCTACATTGAGGTTCCAATGCAGCCACTCAGAAAAATGCTATTTGATCCTGAATTGGGACAGTATGTGGAAGTTCTCATACCACAGCAGACAATGTCCCACTCAGGGTTGTACCCACCAGCTGTACCACCTTACTCCTCTTTGCACAGTCATGGGATGTATGCACCACAGTACCTACCTTATGCAATGCCATCTTTCCCAGCAATTCCAGGCAATGCCCAGCAAGTTCGCCATCCAGAACCACCAGCTGTCCCAACAACACTTCACCAGACTTCCTTAAGGTATGGAAGCCCTGGGGGCCAGATGCAAAAAAGTGAAGCAAAAGGCCACTCATTGCTGGATCAGGGCTATCTAGAAAGCATGTATTACATCCCAACTGGGATGAATGTAAGCCCAAATTCAACTGCTTCAGACTGTTACCACAAACCATCTTCAAGCATGCCTCCTTCAGGGGGTAGAAGAGCTTGAAAGAGCAGCAGTTACATTTGTAATCATTTTCTCAGTTTGCTGTTTTCCTGAAATTTAACATACCACTGTTGTCATTCAGTAATATAATTTCACTATCCTTTATATCATCTCCCTGCCCTTGTATAGGCCAAACGTATTCAGTGATGGGCCTTATTTTTCAATAGCTATCATTGCTCAATCCATATTGTTTTCCTTAAACATCCTTAAAGATATGTAAGTCCAAAGTGGTTTATTTTATTGCAGCTATAATAAAGTGTTTGGTCTTTTTACTTATATTGAAATGACACTATTTATCAAATGTTTAATATAACATGTAACTGCTTTGTGCAACACATTAAATGTGCACTTGTATATGTGCAAGCATATACCGTACATTTGGGTAGATGAAAAGAATGTGGATGAGCAAGATCCACTAAGTCACTTGTATTAAAATCACAGACATATTTTCTGTCATCCAAAAATTGCCATTTCCCATTTTTTACACATGGATACACCCCATTAAAAGTCACTACAAAAATCCAAATCTCTGTGTTGTTGTTTTTTTTTATTTATTCATGATGTCAAGCTGCCATATATGACACATCTGAGTAGCATAGTACCAATAATTGCTGCTATAATTATGTGATCACGTATATTATGCCTATACCACACCTCTTCTTTGTTGCATTTGTGCAACATCATTAAGGCCCTTGGTAAAATATGGGTTTTTTTTCCATTTCCATAAATCATGTGATATGTGAGAACCATACTTGCCAAACAAAACAATTAAAGATGACCCTCTTTGAGTTTAGGGCCACTGCCGGGCTGTTTATTTAGTTTCAGGATGACACCTAGTGGACACGGTTAACTCTCCTTTTCTATTTGTCTCCTGCCTTATTTCAAGAATGTTAGATCCTGTACATGTAAATGATGTGCTGTAACCATTCCAATAAGCAGTCATATTTATGCAGCTGTGCATAATTAATAATGGCCTATTTTATTTCTATTACATTGAAGTTTTTTTGGCATTTTATCAGCTGAATAATACAAGTCGCACGTATTCTGGGTGTTTCTTTTATTTGGGTGTTCAACATGGCTGATGTGACGTAATGGACCACCATGGTCTAAGTGGTGACGTTTTGTGAAAGTCTTTCCACTTATTTAAACAAACACTTCAGTCTTCTCCTTGGTCTCCAACTATAGCCGCCGCACCCATAAATGACTGCATTTGATTTGCATTTGATACTGTAAGAAAAGCTGACAGAACTGTCTGTCTGTGTGTGGCAGACGGCTTTGTGGGGGAGAGGGCCTTAACCCTGTTTGTGGGGTGTTTGACTGAATACACCAAGATATACAAGTCAGCCTATATGATGTCATTCAGGATCCCCGGAGCAGACAGCCAAGGGGAGGAGAGTGGAATAAAATTGAGAGTGTCTAGTGGCAAGTACTGTGCTGTTGAATGAACATGAGATGCAACAACTTAAAGAAGTAGTTCGCCCAAAAATGAAAATTATACCATAATGTACTCACACTCAAGCCATCGTTGGTGTATATTGACTAGGGACCAGGGCTGTGTTGTTGCGCATCATTCCCTCGTAGCAAACTAAGGGGCATGGTTAAGAATATTGTGTCTGAATCTGTCAGGT
>CAIGQW010054354.1:5027368-5071977 GCA_903798125.1 Danio choprae
TATCTGTTGTTGCTTGATGGCTTAAAAGAGCTTCACATCTTATAATATTCTGGTCTGGCTATGATCTCTCCTTCAGTATGAGTATTTTCTTGCTTGCGTCCAAACAAAACATTGCATAATGCATATTTTTCCTTTTTGCGAATTATGCAAGAAAGCTGGATTAAAGTTATTTGAGTATGGATGATAAAGTCTTTGTGTAAAACAAACCAAAAAGGAAAGGAATGTTTGAATGCTCAGTAAATCCTTCACAGCCTCAACAGGGTCCCATTATTAATACCAATGTCAGTCCTTCTGCAACCACAAGCAGTGACCACAAATACCCCTGCCTTTACAAACACTGAGAGCTGAGGGTTTTCATCTGCCTGACAGGTGCTGAAATCAGATGTCATCACCCGTCAGAGCCCATAGACACCCACAGACTGCAGCACAATCAGCTCACAGCGGCATCCCAGCAGAACGTCAAGCCTTAAATCACCATCACACCACTTACCAAAACCATACTGTTTATCCCTTGTGCAGGAAAACTTCATTGTAATATTCACTGAGCTTCTATGATACGTTGGTATGCAATGATTTATTTAATATAACATCTATAAATTCATTTTTTTTACACTGGACTTCACACGAGACACTAGACTTTGAGCCATTTCTACAGACACTGCAATATAATGTCACGCTTCTCAGTATATTTTGTATATAGGACTTTAAATTAAGTGATTGGATAGTTTTTTTCTCATTGCAAAAAACAAATATTTAGTTGCATAAACAATTTTAACAGGCCAATCAGAAACAACACAATAGCAGTATTAACATTTAGTTCGTTTTTAAATATGGAAGGCAATCAGTCCCAACAGTCTTTAAACAAACCATGTGAAAATTGATTTTAGTGGGTCATGATCATGACGTGGTCTTAAAAATGATGCAAATAAAAGGATCGAAGTTTTTAAAGTCTATTCAGATATGCTAACAAACTTTTTACGATTGGACAGTACCAGCTACAGGAAGCGAAGTTAGAGAGAGAGTGGGGCAGGGGATCGCGAAAGGTCCGTGAGCCAGTATTATGTCCCGTTTAAAAAGTAGCTAGCACATTTTAATGACAAAATATGCTACTTATCAGATTGCGCTAACAGCATCAATTTTGATAAGGCTGTAATATCACACTAATTAAACCCTAACCCAAACACAGAACCATTGAAATGAAGTGTTGGTAGCATAATCTGATGGGTAGGATTAAATGTCAGGGACACCAGAACTCAATCTCGGGATACATGTCGACATATTGCCTGCTAGGTTATCGGTGTTGACGCTAACAAGCTATTTAAACCAGAAGGTTCTTTCACCATTCAGATTGGCAGCAAACTCAAGCATGTGGAGTACGTGAAAAAACCAACATGCTTCTGTATACGGTGTTCTGTCAATTTGTCCAACCTTGTCAGATTGTCTTTCCTCCCATTCAAAAAGTAGGTAGCACATTTTGATGACGTAATATGCTACCCATTAGATTTTGCTACCAGTGTATTTTAATGTGGAGTAGTGTGATATGAAGCTGTAATATAGCCCTAACTTACCTAGTCCCTAACCCCAACCTCAGAACCATTCAAATACAGTGTTGGTAGCATAATCTGATGGGTAGGACAAAATGTCAGGACAACGGTACCCACTGCAGACAATGTAAGTGTTTAAAATCTCTTATTTGGTTTTTACGCAACACAACAACTACCAGGAAGCTTCTAGTATACCTAGTAAGAGCTTGATTAGCTGGTTTGTGTGTGTCTATTTGGTGTTGGAGCTAAACTTTGCAGGACAACGGCACACCAGGACCAAGCTGGGGCACTTTACTTTGGCTAGGTTTCCACTGCAGTTTAGTACTGCTTCAAAATAGATGGGGATTATTGATAAATAGTTATTGTGCCGCCTCTACTCATTTTTCTGTCACCCCATCAAGCTCTCGCTGGATCTGATCCATCCAATTATAGGAACACATCTACCAGGTACTACAGTAGGTACACAATACACATTGGAAACTCATCCAAAAGTGAGCCATACTATGCAGTGAAAAAGTGCAATAATCTCAAAAGATCAATGCAAATTTAATTTCTCCTTCCACGACCCCTATAATTGAGCTTTAATAAGTATTAACACATAACCATTTTTCTCAGGAAATTTCTAAAGGTTGACTTATTTCAGTAGTTATTATTTTCAATGGTTGTCAGTAACATTTAAAGTAATCCATACATACAAAAAAATTGAGTATGTTTAGATATTTTGTTATGCGTAATAAAAATGAAATGACATAGTTGAAAAGTTTTGAACACATGAAGAAAGAGAGGTGTAAAAAGACATGGAAAGCCCAGACAGAATGTCCACCGTGGTTTTATCTTCTTCATCATCTGATGAAATAATATGAGCTGCTTCATTCCAACACCTACATTACCAGATGATGAAGATGAAACCAGGGTGGACATTTCAGCAAGACAGTGACCTCAAAGAGCCAACGAACACATGATTGGTTTCAGAAAAGAAAATAAAGCTTCTAGAATGGCCCAGGCAATCCCCCAACTTGAATCCAATAGAAAATAAGAACTAAATTCATAGTTCATAGAAGAGAACCACATTTTTCCAGTTTTCATGCCTGCTGAAAGAAATGATTAAAAAGTATTTCCAATGACATGCAGACATTTTATGTAATCAACCAATTGTGGATCGCCAGAGAATGGTCAAAGCGATGCAAATACATGTACAAATGAGATGAGTTTGTATGTTCAAGTGGCGCTGTGTAGACTGATCACTGTAGGACATCAAATTACCATGAGAGCGATTTGAAAGTATAAGAATCCGTCTGCTCTCTATACCTCTATTCAAGAGTTCACACTTAGCTGATGATTGGTAATA
Source organism: Danio choprae (assembly GCA_903798125.1). NCBI lineage: Eukaryota > Metazoa > Chordata > Actinopteri > Cypriniformes > Danionidae > Danio > Danio choprae. The sequence goes on from CAIGQW010054354.1 coordinate 5,030,261, forward strand.
CAGCGTATTTGGCATGCTGTCCCAGAGGAGAGCCCTGAGCTCATAAGATCCTCGAGCCCGGGGCTCCCTCCCATTTGCAGTTTGGGTTTGAGCTCAGGTAGATCTCGAGAACTCCACTGCTTATTATGGCTAATGACAAATTAGGGAGTGCTACGGAGAGATATACTGCTGATTAAGAGCTCATCTATGGTGCCAATTTGGTTTGGTCAATTCACCTATGTTGCATGTTTTTGGACTGTGGGAGGAAACCTGAGAACCCGGTGGAAACCCACACAAGCATGGGGAGAACATGTGAACTCCGCACTAAAAAGTCAACTGGCCTGTTAGAGACTTGGACCAGTGACGTTTTTCCTGTGAGGCAGCAGTGCTAACCAGTAGGCCGCCATGCCACCCTATCAAGGAAAAGGGAGTAGGAGTGGAAGGGGGGATTCTTCAAGAAGAAGATGACTGAGGTTAGAAACTCTGGTTATTTATAGTGAGTTAGGAATCATCCGATTGGTGAATCATGCGTTAGCTAATGCGGGACCAGCCGTGGTCAATCATGAGCATGTGATCCTCTCGAAATTAGTTTATAAGTACACTTCACAAAGATGTTATGCAACAATCAGTCTGCGAAGTGCCAAAACCTGGATATTTTAAGCTGTATAGAAATCCTGCTCAGGAAGTGTCCCGTAAAAAATGGCACATAAGGTCACCACATTTATAGGTCATGAGCCTTTTACTTCAACAAACTTGGATTTTGAACAGCAAAATTAGCATGAGCTTCTGTTTCCTGTTTTCCACAGTTGCAAGTGTAAGGTTTGATGTCAAAAGAATGAAAAGTGTAGATTGATGCCCCATTTAAATGTGAATTGTTCAGAAAAAGAGCTCAGCCTTGAGTTTGTCACGAAACTACTGTTTATTTAAGAAATGAGACCTGTTTTTTCAATAATCACTTGTTTGCTATTTTGTCTGGCACCACTAGAGGCACTGAAAACACATACTCAAGCTTCAAAACAACAAGATGATCTCAATGAGCAAGCATGAGTGTATTTAAACTCTAAAACCCAAGAAGAAACATTCTGCACGGTGCATTTCGATGGCGACATGTCTACAAAAAAGTATTGCCGTATTTATATCACCCCACATTATAGGTGGGGGTATGAAGGAATAGTTGCGTAGCTTTCAGATCTGGAATGACATGATGGGACGTGATTGATGGCGTAAGTCACACATGAATCTTCTTCCTCTGAGCCAAAGAAAACTCTTGGGAGTCATTACAATGATGAGAGTATGAAATCCTCTGTCACTCCGCCAGGCGGTTGCTGCTAAATCCAGTTTTGGAAGGAACAGACGCTTTCATTCTGCTGAGTTACAGACTGTAATACAGACATGCGTCACTATTGTTGTTGCTCGTGTATTAGTTAATAGGTGGTTTGTTCAAAAGCATAACCATGGAAAATGCCACTGATAAATGAAAATAACAGCACTATAAACAATGTTCTTCTTCATTGCACCACACAAAACAAAATATCACCGTAAAACTGAATCTCTTGTGATCATTTGCTGTTATATTACTCCAAAATGTAAGTTATTTTGTCTTCAATATAACATTAAAGAAGATTGTTATATTTATTGAATTATTGGTCAACAGCTACTGGCACTTTGAAAGTCAAAAAATAAATTAAAATGCTCAGACACATTAAAAGTCTTTGGCTCCTGATGATAAATTAAAGTCTTAAAATGAAGCAACTGTCACCGGGTTTCCATCCTAATGAGAAGTTAATCATTTTAAACTTTCATTCATTCGTTTTCCTCCACACAGAAATGCCAACTGACCCAGCCGGGACTCGAACCAGCAACCTTCTTGCTGTGAGGCGACAGTGCTAGCCCTCATTTTAAATTTGACAAAAAAAAATTTTAATCCCAAAAACGAATTAGGTGCATTTCAATCAAGTTGTTAAAGCAGCTGGCTGTAGTATTGGTAACCTAGTAACCAACAGTAAACAAGGCAAGAATAATGAAGTCACGTGGGTTTAATGTTCACTAAGTCAAATTATTCACCAAATGCATTTCCATCTCACATTATTCGCATTAATTCTTTTTCTCACAAGTCCAAAACTTCCTCAAGCGAGTGTATAAACACTTTTATGCATTATAGAATTTTTGTTTGTTTCTGTCACTCGTTTCTTATGCGATTCTTCAAAATGCGCATTAACCAACATAGGCTTATTCTGAAAACATAGCCCTATATACATTTTTGGAGATTGCGAATTATGTAGCCAGAGATACGTATGGCTGCATTTTGTCTTTAAAACAAATGCTACGGTATGGTGGTATGACGTTGTTCCTTTTCGCGCTTACTAGCTGATAGCTTACCTCCGTGTGGACGGCTTTTCCGCTGTTACCAGTTTGTCCAGTGGCTCGCTGTGTATGTCGGCGGACTTGTGACGTGGAGTGGAGTTGACCGCAACAACAGGGTTCAAGTCAAAAAACGGTTCCAGACAGCAGGTAAAACAAAAACAAAAGCCAAAAAATCAAATAAACAAGTAAATAACAGGGTGAGAATGTGGTAAAATCTGAAAACGTGGTCAAAATCAGGCTGCCGTGAGGCCTTTTCTTTTTCTGGATTGCTTTTAAAAACACTGTTGGTTGAGTTTAGGGAAGTGGGTGAGCGGGTCAATCGGTGCTTTTGAAAACTCTATCGGTTAGGTTTAGGGAAGGAGAAGGGTGGGTCAGTCGATAGGTCAGTCAGTCAGTCGACAGCGGCCTCTGGTGGATATACACAAGAACAGCAGGCGAACAAATGGCACTTGTGTAAGAAATCTGAGATCTCAAAAAGCGTAAAAAGATCTGCATCAAAAGCAGCCTCTAGTGGATTCGCGAAAACAAAAACTGCAAAAAACGTACCTCTTGAGGCGTATTTGGCGCTCTCCAGAAATGTATATAGGTGTATGTTTTCAGAATGAGCCTGGGTTGGCATTAACACAGGGTGATGGAAACCCATCTGTTTTTACAACATTATTATCTTTAATCCATAGCCTCAACAAACAATCCTGAATGCATTCACAACAGTCTGAAGTGTGTGCTTTGTGTAAATGTTTAAATAATGTTGCACATTTTGCTTTATAAGACCTCAATGTATCAACAGGAGCCACAGGTACACACAGTATTAGTTTTGTTTTTCCTTTATGTGTTTTTTTAATGTAACTTTTAACTTTTTCAGACGGCTAGTCATTGACTTGAACTATCCCTTTTAACCCCCCTATTAAAAAGTCAGATGAGCCACTATCTATTCAAAGTACGTATATGTGTACTAGATGTATTTTTCCATTCTTTTATACATTCAGGACAGTTTGTTCTATGGTTACTACTTCCATTTGTTTGACAATAAACATTTCTCCTGCCACACTAGAGATCACGATATGATCACAGGGCATTTATCTACATCTGGGTGAAGTCACGTCCGAGGTGTTGTTTATTACCATTTATGCATTGCAGCACCTTAATCGTTTCAGGAACTATTTACTGAGAAAACCCAACAAGCAACTTTAAAATAATAGCTTTATAAGCAACCAGCCTCATTTTGGGCTTTGTGGAAATTTTTGGACAGCATTCCAGAGTTGTGAGAGCAGGGAGCAACCAGCATGCCGAGGCAGATCCTCACCTCCACCCAAAACATCCCGATGAACAGTGAGCTGCTTCATACCAGTTCCCTTAACAACTCTGAGACAGGTGGAATGGCAAAAACAAAAACAGATTTATTTTAGATCTGAATAACTATAAATTTGGTTGATCACCTTAGGGGTTGATGTCTAAGACAATGACCTGCCAGACAATGATATTTTGATGGTAAAACAGAATTTTCATTTGTGATTATTATCAATGTTAATGAAGTTGTGCTGCTACAAATTTTACAAAACAAATTACTTTTATTAAGCACTATTATTATAAAAACATTCATTTTATGTCTACTGAACAGTAATATTTAATTAACAGCAGAACTTATAATATAACCTATTATAAAGGCAGAAAGGTCAAACTCAGTAATACAACCCCAAATCAGAAAAAGTTGAGACAGTCTGGATAATGCAAATAAAAATTTACTTTGACTTCTATTTCGTTGCAGACAATACAACAGACATTATTTAATGTGTTTCTAATGATTTTTATTGTTTGTTTATTTTTAATTTTGTCCCATTCTTCCTGCAAACAAGTCTTAATGTGGGCAACAGTATAAGGTCTTTGTTGTCACATTTTGCACTTCAAAATGTGCCACACATTCTCTATTGGAGATAGGTCGGGACTGCAGGCAGGCCAGTCAAGTACCTGTATCCTCTTCCTCCGCACCAGGGCTTATGCATGGGAAATGCCCTGGAAAAGAAGGCAGCATATTTTGCTCCAAAATGTCTATATACTTTTCAGCATTAATGGTGCCATCACAGAAGTGCAAGTTACCTTTGCCAAGGGCAATGACACAACCCCATACCATGACAAACCCTGGCTTTTGGACTTGTTGCTTGTAACAGTATGGATGATCTTTTTCTTCTTTGATTCAGAGCCCACACCGTCCATTTCTCCCAAAAATTTACTGAAATACTGATTCATCTGACTACAGTACACGTTTTCACTGTGTGATGGTCCATCCCAGATGCCTCCGAGCCCAGAGATGTCGATGGTGCTTCTGGACACTGTTAACATAGGGCTTCCTTTTGTACCAAATCATAATTACAATCACCTGCTGACATCACCTGTTTCAAATCACATCATTATTTAACCAATTTACCTGATTACTACCCCTAAATTGCTCCTGTCCCAACTTTTTTGGCAATGTGTTGCAGGTCTGAATGACAGGAAAGGGTGTATATTTACAAATGAAATGAAGTTGACCAGAGAAAACATGAAATATCTTTTGTTTATATTGTCTGCAATGAAACACAAGTCAAAGTAAATTTGAAAATCACTACTTTCTTTTTTTGTTTGCGTTTTCCATACTGGCCCAACTTTTTCTGATTTGGGGTTGTAGATAAAACAGTAGCGTAGCCAGAAAAGAGACTCTGGGTGTGCATCAGAAACAGAACAGACTGGGCTGATATAGCCTACTCATAATTCATACGTGCCCCTCGATCATCCACAGGATACTTATTTATTTTCTGATAGCACACACAATCTAAAACTCACAATCTAGACGTTTTGAACTTATATTGGAACGTATTCGGTTACTGGATCCGTGGACTGAAAAGTTTTACAGTGGTTCACTGGTTTGAGAAATTTCTCATCGTAAAAACCTGCTTCTTTTTATTTGTAAGGTATTCTATTCGTTATTATGTACTGATTCAAATTATTGTGGTGCGGGAGACTGAGCGGGCGCAGGCGCATAAGGCACAATCATCGAATATATTCAATGCAAGCTGGCACCACAGTCCTGACTGCATCATCACTGTGACATTTATTCACATATGACTGGATGTGGTGGACTGTCATGATTTTGGCTACTGCAGGACACTACTGAATGATGCGCATCAGAGGGGATTTAGAAGTGGGTATAATCAAAGCCGCCTGATAAAGAGTGGTATATACAGTATACCTGCGTCAACCCATTCTCACGGGTTGCCTCCGTATAGGCTACCCTCCACTGCACCACTGATATCACCGCCATTTTGATTGCGACATTTACATCCTCGTCCTTTTTATGAGCCATTTTCCGAAGCTTTAAATGCACCATGCGCATATCTAAATTGAATGCCGCACCTGACCTGACTTTTCATTTAATAAACACTTTATTCGCGACATACACTCTGCCAATTATAAGTCATAAGTTTACATACAACTTGCAAAAAAAAGAAGAGAAAAATATATTTCAAAATGCGGGTTGCTTTTAGTAGGCCTTACTTTTGGTGCACTCAATAATCCTGAATGTATTTATTGAACTATGAAATTTAATTACTAAACAAAGTGAATCATTATGAATTTGCCAAAAAATGCTTCACTTTACCACTTTAAAATAATGTATATATATATATATATATATAATTCTGCATCTATTTTTAGGTGTGCCAGATGCCACTTTGGGTGGCACCGGCACAGCCTGACACACCCTTGGCTACGCCCCTAAGATACAGCACCAAAATATGTTTGTTTTTTTTCTTTTTTCTTCAGACTGTTTATGCTGCAACTGAGTTTAATGTCATGTTTAACTATTATAGAGTGTTTTCAAGATGCATCATTAAATAGGACACATTGGGAAGCAGAACATAAATTGCCACTCAACCGACCGAAACTTGCATATTATGGTGATTATTGCTGCTAAAAACGATAAATTATTGTCATGTTTTTGGATTTACAAATTGATTGGACTGGATGAAAGAATTTAGAGTGCTATAGACTGCCAATAGTTATAACAAATCTAGCAAAAAAGAGAGAAAAAAAAAAGGTGTGTGTGTTTGGCCAAACTGAAGCCAGATTTCCAGACAACATTGATCATTTCTGGTCAAGTAAGTGAAAAAAAACTTATTTAATGCAACTCCTACATATCTTTTACAAGCAAATCAATTCAGTTTGTCAAAATATTGCACCAAGTGTTCTCTATATGATTAAGCAGATTCCTCCGCACTTTTTCCCGTTGTTTTGACAGCATAGACAGAACAACATATTCACAACGTATTCAGTAATACATTAGTCATGCAGTCCATGCTGTTGTTTACAACCGAGTGTTCATAACCTTTAAGGTAACTGAAGAAACGTTTACTTAAATGCAAACCCTCTATAGAGACATTCACGTAGACCACTGGTAGATTCCAAAAGAAGTGTCTGTGGTTTGTTTCTGTTGGTTTCTTGAGATGTGACTGCTGTCATTCTGGAAATCTAAGATATTGATTAACAGAACTTTCAAATAGACACTATCTCTATAAACGTAGCGCATATTTGAAGTCTAAACAGACACATTTTTGTCTAAAAAAACAGGAATGACGCTCACTGTTAGAAACATTGCAGGGAGAGTGATACAAAGGTTATCGAGGTAGAATATCGCAGGACATCCTGTATATTCTAATAGAGTGCTTGCACCTGGAAACTGTGACATGTGACATCAGTCTTAACAAGTGGTCAAGCTGCAGGCTGCAGTTCGCTTAATGACCACTGGTGTTGCTAATGAAATGCAAATGAACTTAATGCCTCATAAAAAAACGAGCGGAACCAATGTAAGCATGCACAACGAAAACGGCAGATGTAAAAGCGCAATTACACAAACACCTCAGATTTTTGTTTGTTTTTGTTTTGTTTGACACGCAGCTTTAAAACGGGGCCGACCAATGAGATTTGCTGTTTTGTTCACGTGTTTGGAGCTGCTGAAGTTGCAGTAAACCCCACGTGATGACGCTCAAACACAAACCTTGTCTAGCCAAGCACACCTGAATTGTAGTTCAAATAGGATTCAAGGGTGAGTTTCATTTCACTTCATGTTCTTTCCTGGCTTAAACCTTTTTCCTGCAAACCTTTCACCAGGTGTTTTTTGTGCTGCAATGGAGGAGGGTAAACAGAAGTGAAGAAAGCTTATTATGCAGAAAAAGTGTGAGGGTGATGACTATTTCTGCGCAACAAGCGTGCATCTAAAGCGCAAAGTTGCACAGCGCCGCCTTGTGTACCGGGGGTATTTCTGTTTTTAAATAAGCTGCATCTACATTATATATCCAGCTCCTCCGGTTTCCCCCACAGTCCAAAGACATGCACTATAGGTGAATTGAATAAAGTAAATTGGCCGTAGTGTATGTGTGTGAATGTGAGAGCGTATGGGTATATATACACAGTGCTCAACATGAGTACACCCCTCACAAATCTCTCATTTATTATTCATATTTTCTGTAGGATGCTTTACAGTATTATATTTGTGCATATATTAGATCAGTCAGTACTGAAGCCAAATCTGGACTTAATCTAACAAAATAACTCATGATAACGGTCCAATATTAGTACACCCAAATTTGCATGTGAGGGAAAAATACTAAATAAAAAATCTAAAAGGAGCAAAATTCAAGAAAAACAAAAAATGTATTAAATTTAGTTGAAATTTTGTAGTTTTTTTTTTTCTCAATGTTTTGCATAAATTTCATGCATAATCTTTTTATTTTTAAAGATGTTCAGTGACTAAAATATTATTTATTATATATCTGTTTAATAAATCTGCTTTGTTCAAATGCACCAAAATATATTACCTATATTCTCTGAGAAATGGAAAAAAATATTCATTTTCAAAATGGGGTGTACTTATTTATGTTGAGCACTGTATATATATATATATATATAATTTTGCAGGTTCACGCTCTCGTCGCCAATGAAAATTGCTTGGATTTGAATGGCAAAAAAACATCTCGAAAAATGCTGATGATAAACATGAGCGTTCCGGTGTGCACAAGCCTTTACAACTGGGATGAAAATAAGCATCTGTTAAATAGAGAAAAATAATGCCATGTTGTTCAGCTCTGCACTGACATTAAAGTATTTTGTGTTCTTGTCACTGGCTGAAACTATCCTGTCAGCAATAGAAAAAAAAATAGACTGCCAAGGGACATTCGCTATTGTGCGTTTTGGCTCCCATTTTTGAGAAAGTCTATAAAACGCAGCATTTGCTTGAAGGATCCTACTGTAAGCGCTGTTGAGGAATGTGACAGGCAGTATTGTGTGAAGGTCAGGAAACTGTGTGAAGCAGTGATACAGTAAACTGGCTTTCCTCAGTATGGACAGCTGCTCTCGCTGACAAGACGGCAGGCTAAACCACTCTGGGTCATGGCCTTTTTTTGATTTAAGCAAGACGCACGGTCTGTGAGCTTACAGTACGGTATAATAAATTTAGTCATTTGAGGGCAGTAAACATAAAGTCTGGAGCGGGAGAGTATAGTCTAGTTGTTCTGGGAAACTAAGAACAACACGGCGAAACAAAAGCGTCTGTTTTCATATCTGTCATTGGTACGTCACGATAAAGCAGAAGGAAACCTCTTTTATGGGAGAAACCCGATGATGACAAGTTTATCAGACAGATGTTGGAACAGCTGGATGACATGAGTCGTTCAGTCATGTTTGTGTCTTTCATGTCAGAATCAAAAGGAAAATATGTATTTAGTGATACAAAAAAAGGAAATTTCAGACAATATTAAAATATTAATAACAATTAAGATTAGCAGTTTATTAACAACAGTGATACTATAATAAAATATTTAAATGATATACTAATTAAATAATTGGTTGATAATTCAAATAATGTAATAATATTACATATGTATGTGTGCGTGTGTGTTGTGTGTGTGTGTGTGTGTGTACGTGTTTTTGTGACATGTCAGGACACAAATCTGTATAATGACATAGGTATGACACAGGTATTACAAAAAGGAGGTGAAATATGAGGACATTGCTGATGTCCTCATTTCTCAAAAAGCTTATAAATCACACAGAATGAGTTTATTCAGAGAGTAAAGCTGTACACAGTCTCCTGTGATGGTTGGGTTTAGGGGTAGGGTGGGGTTAGGCCAATACAATATATGGTTTAGACAGTATAAAATGAATGGAAACCTATGTAATGTACCCACTTTTCACAAAAACAAACAATATGTGTGTGTGTGTGTGTGTGTGTGTGTGTTTATTTATATATATATATATATATAGTGGGTACGGAAAGTATTCCCTTTGTAAAGTATTTCGGAAAGTATACCTTGAATGGCCCAGCCAGAACCCTGATTTAAACCCAATTGAACATCTCTGAAGAGACCTAAAATGGCTGTCCACCAACCTTTACCATACAAGCTGACAAAACTGGAGAGGATCTGCAAGTAGGAATGGCAGAGGATCCCCAAATCCAGGTGTGAAAAACCTGGATCTTTCCCCAAAAGACTCATGGCTGTATTAGATCAAGAGGGTGCTTCTACTAAATACTGAGCAAAGGGTCTGAATACTTAGGACCGTGTGATATTTCAGTTTTAATAATAGTTTTAATAAATCTGCAAAAATCTGCAACAATTCTGTGTTTTTCTGTCAATATGGGTGCTTTTGGCTGCATTTTAAGGTCATCACGATGGCGCAGTGGGTAGCACAATTGCCTCACAGCAAGAAGGTCGCTAGTTCGAGCCTTGGCTGGGTCAGTTGACATTTCTGTGTGGAGTTTTGCTTCTCCCCGTGTTCGCGTGGGTTTCCTCCGGGTGCTCCGGATTCCCCCACAGGTCCAAAGACATGCGCTATAGGTGAATTGGGTAAGCTAAATTGTCCTTAGTGTATGTGTGTGAATGGGTGTGTATAGATGTTTCACAGCTGGAAGGGCATCCGCTACACAAAACATATGCTGAATAAGTTGGCGGTTCATTCTGCTGTGGCGACCCCGGATTAATAAAGGGACTAAGCTGAAAAGAAAATGAATGAATGAATGAATGAATGAAAAATTTATAGGATATATAACTGTATATAATTTTTACATAGATACTTAATATAATAATTATATACTCATGATCTATCAAATGTCACTAATAATAATAATAATAATAATAATAATATACAATTATTTATTAAATGGTATATAATATAATATAATATAATATAATATAATATAATATAATATAATATAATATAATATAATATAATGTAACGTAATGTAATATAATATAATAATCATGCACTTAATCAAAACTACATTTGAAGTGTACACTTTTTGGTTGATAATAATAATAACACCAACAATAATAAGGTATTGTATATATTATTATTATTATTATTATTATTATTATTATTAGCACTGCATAAATGGAGATAGACATGCTCTTTCTTAAAGAATATTATTTTAAAATAAGCTTTTTTATTTGACAGGTGTTGTAAGATTCACCCCTGCAGATAGACACACAGACACTCCCAGACTTCCTCATGAAAACTCCCACTGACTCTCAGCTTCACCTTTGTACACAGAATCTCTCAGTCATTAACAAACCCTCCAGAACGACCTTCATTCTTCAAGCGTTGTAAATGTTTGCCGCCTGGCTAAAGAAGAGGCTCTGGATTATATGACGATTGGGTAAAGAACAATTCACTCCATCATGACAAGCTTCCGGTGGGGCCTGCGTCAACAAAGGAAGTGTGATAAGCGTGTTGTGGGCGTTCAGGGTGTTCCTGGGCTTCTTTTGCTGAACGCCGCTCATGCAAAATCCCTCCATTGATGCGACTCGTATTGAAAGTCACAGCATTACTCAACTCGGTTTGTGCTGTAATAATAGCTCACAGCGTCTGATAGAGATCTGATACAGAACGTAGCCTTTGGCAAGAGAAACTCTGCTGTTTTAGCTTGAAAGTGGCATTCCTGAACAGGTAGGGCCTGCAGGTAATGCGTCATTTCAGAAACAGCTGTTCGCACATGATATTTTACGACTGCGGTCCAAATACTGCGGTAAAAGTCAAGCCCTTGTTCTCTTTAAAGTACAAATGAAATCAAAACTAGCCATATTGATTTTGTTAGCTCACATTGCTAGTCATCTGTGCGTGTCATTAAGAAAAAAAATCTTTGTTTGCACTTGTAATGTAAAATTAAAATCTGAAAATGCACTTCCTGTTTGTTTTCAGTTAAATTCTAAGATTACGTCTGTCTGGGGTATTGGGCGGGGCTAGCATACTTAACCACGCCCCTTCAGCTGCCAGCGCTATGACAACAAACAGAAATGATGTGGAGGAGGAGTCTGTTAGGTTGTAATAACTCTCCCGAAACTCTTTTCCTGATCTTTCTGAATGAAAGGCCTACATTAACATCCAATCAGCTCGCAGTAAAAAAGCCACGCCCACTGTTTTTTCATTTAATACTACATTTCTCTAGGAACTGCGTCACAATACGAAAAAAAAAACGGTCGCATCTTCCGGTTCATGCGGACTTTAAGACTATAAACTCTTCCCATTTCTGATGTTCTCAAATGTGAAAGTTGTGAGGAAGCGTATATTTATGGTCCTTAAATCCGATTGGTTGAGCCACATTCTAAATACTCTATAAACACATAGCTGTTACTGTTGCTTGGCAGCCATCAGTACTGAGATAAAGAAACCTTTTATTTCGTGAAACCTTGCTATTTTTTTTTTTAAATAATAATTTTATAAAAGCAATAAGCCCAGTAAAGCTGTGGTCTACAGTAAATTTACCACAGCTAAAATGTGTTGTTAGGTATGAACACAGTTAATATTTTTTGCTTTTTTAAAATGGTTAATTTACAGTATAAACTAAGCCGTTTTACAAAATAAAACAAAGCATTCAAAGGGGGGTTTAGGCACAATGTGGTAACACTTAGTTACTCCCAGGGCCATTTATATCGAAATTGATATTTAGCCGCACCATATTGGTGTAACATCTAGTTTTATGAGGTGAGTTGTTAGCCCAATGCTCAACCCCCAATCTTGAGGACCAGGACATACACACATGCACTACGGATAATTTAGCTTATCCAATTCACCTACAGCGCATGTCTTTGGACTGTGGGGGAAACCGGAGCACCCGGAGGAAACCCACGGCAACATGGGGAGAACATGCAAACTCCACACAGAAATGCCAACTGACCCAGCCGGGGCTCGAACTAGCGACCTTCTTGCTATGACCCACTGCGCCACCATGTCGCCCGGCAACACAACTTAGCTGTTCTAAATTCACTGTAAACCACAGCAACAGTATAGTTTATGACTGTTTAATGTTGTGTTAGCCTGGCCAAATCATCTGCTTAAGTCTTTTGCTGATATCCATGTTTCTATCACTACAGTTGCAGACACAATTTGCTCTTAAGGGTTTCAAGACGTGCTTTGATCATTCCAATATGGTTCCAATATGGCAAATTTTGTTTTTAAAGAGGATGTATTATGCTCACTTTACCCAATCTCATATTAATCTTGAGCACCTATAGAGTAGTACTGCATCCATCTTTTCTCCTAAAAGTCTTTAGGTGTTATTAATTTTAAGACAAAGTTACAGCTTTTAGATTAAGAAAAAAACAAGCACTTGGTAAAATCAACATTCTGGAAATGTAGCCCTATATACATTTCTGGAGATCGCGAATTATGTATGCCAGAGGAACGTATGGCTGCATTTTGTCTTTAAAACAAATGATACGGGGCAGTATGACGCCATTCCTTTTTGCGCTTACCAGCTGACCACCTACCTCCGTGTGGACGGCTTTCCAGCTGCTACCAGTTTGTCCAGTGGTTCATCACGTGCGTCGGCAGATTTGAAACACCGAGCGGAGTTGACCGTGACAACGGGGTTTGAGTACAGCGAAGAACAGTTTCAGAAAGCAGGTAAGACAAAAACAAAAGCCAAAAAATAAAACAAACAAGTAAATAACAGGGTGCAAAAAAACATACCTCCTGGGACGTATATGCGCTCTTCAGAAATGTATATAAGGGTACGTTTTCAGAATGAGCCTGGCTTGTGTGGAATGCCATGGGCGGAGTCAACAGTGTGCAAGTATGGCAGCTTCTGCTTAACAAGCAACTACATCCTTTGATATCACTTTAAAAAAGCAAGTTAACAACATTGACGCATACAATCAAATCGGTGTGATCAGTCTTGGCTGATACCTGCAGCTTATGATCAATGTAGTTAGAGCATTCAATCACTGCATCATTGATCAGCTGCTAAATTCAAATCTGCCCTCCTGCAATGGCTGATACCAAGCTAGAGAAAAAGATTGTGGTGCTTTTCAAAGATCAAAACGTACTCGTTAAAGGATTAAATTAACTATGGCTGAACAAGATTTCCTTCATATCCAAAAGCACACTTTTTTGAACTCATTCTCATCCAAATTTGTGAAACTAGTTACGACCCATAAGTAAGATTTTTGGAAATGAAATATTCTGTTACCTTCAAATCATTTTTTAAAAGTTGAACCATGCTTGAGAACTCTTTATCAGTAAAAACAACTCTAGACCACCTCTTTAAACAGTCAATAACGCCCTCATAAAGAAATTAAGTTGTAAACATCTTCTGGCATATTAATGTAAACTCTGATTGATACAAACAATACCTCAACCAAGGAACAAGTTCATTCATTTTTCATAATTGGTAAAAAGACAATTTATTCATTCACTTTCTTTCAGCTTAGTCCTGTATATATCAGGGGTCGCCACAGCAGAATGAACCACCTAAAAAGACAATGCAATTTGAAATTTGCTGTTCACACACCATAAGTAAATATATTAGTTAAGGTCAAGCCCATGTTTAGTGTGAGACTATGAACTCTTCACATTTTTGAAGTTCTCAAAAGTGAAAGTCGTCATTGAATGTGAAAACTGGAAAGTCTTATCACATTTAACATGATAAAAGTCCAGTCAAGGCGGGATTTAAGCTATTTAATCTAAATGAACTGACATCAGGGTTGACACCCGAGTGAGAACCATCCATCTGAATCGCACGGACCTTTAAACTGATGGAAGTAGATCTGATGAAGACAGTGATTGGATCTAAATCCTAAAGATTTAGAGACACACACAGCTCATATGGTAAGTTGCTGAAAACCACACTTTAAATGAGGAAGTGAGTTTTGAATAGATTGGGAAATAGAATTTTAGGTTTGTTTGAATTGCTTTAAATTGAATAGAAGTTCATTTGCTTTAAAGGTAACCAACCCCAGTGTAAAGAGGAAATATATATGCAGTGGAGATCACAATTACAACCAACCATTTTCTAAATTTCAAGGTCACAGCTATTTGGAGTTATCCTGACAGGAGTAAAAGATTTGTTTTCAAATAATATTTCATTTCCTAGTACTAGGCTGGAAGAGCATTCGCTGTGTAAAACATATGTCGGAATAGATGGCGGTTCATTCCGCTGTGGTGACCCCTGATAAAAAAAGAAAATGAATGAATGATATTTCATGAGTTACATTGCGTAGTATCAATGAGTACACCCTATTAAATTGATGAAAATTAGTACATTTTGTGTTGGATTTATTGGATTTTATTGGACAAATCCAAAAAATGAATTTTGGCATTTCCCATTTATTTCTTATGGGCGCCAATTTTGGAGTAAAGGAAAAAATTAAGGAGTTGTTGTTTTTTACAACCACTTTACATTGTTGAATTGAGTCCTCTTTTTTTGTGTGTGCGTTCAGATGGTAAACTCAGAAAAAGTAGCCAAATCTTGCTCAGGTTAAGGAAACACAAAATGCCCAAATATGTCCTAATGGAATCTTGAGGGTTAAACATTGAGAAACTGTATGTCGAGATACAGATCTTTACTGTATACTGTGTCTTTATGAAAGCATATATCTGTATATTTACCCGAGATTATCCCATTTTTAGAGAATTTACTATTTTGTGTGGTTTTTACTGCCATAGACATTTTATATGTGAGTGACTACACATTGACTGTTCCAAGATGGCAGGTATGTCAACATGTCTTTTATGTATGTATATCAGTGCTACAGACATTCATACTTGATGAAACAGGTTTTTTTAAGGTATTGGTTTTGCTTTTTAAGGACTCTTATTTTGTTTTAGAAATTATCAGTTGAACGACAGAGCCGTTGAATCATTTATAAAGCAGTAACTTATCACACAATACAGAATTAAGTCAGCGCTCTATTCATTCATTATTTTCCTTTGACTTAGTTCCTTTATTCATCAGGGGTCGCCACAGTGAAATGAACCGCCAACTTATCCAGCATATGTTTTACACAACAGATGCCGCAACCCAGTACTGGGAAACACCCATACACACTCAATCACACACACACACACTACGGCCAATTTAGTTTATTAAATTCACTTATAGTGCATGTCTTTGGACTTGTGGGGGAAACCGGAGCACCGGGAGGAAACCCAAGAGAACACGGGGAGAACATGCAAACTCCACACAGAAATGCCAACTGACCCAGCTGGGACTCGAACCACTGTGCCACCGTGTCGCCCAAGTCAGTGCTCTAAAGAGTTTAAATAGTAAGTGCCAAGAATAGCTCGAATAGCTTTAAATGCTCTTACACTTTTCATCAATTCTCCTTTCTTTTTAAAGTTATACGCAGAAATCCAGAAGTGGAAGAACCCTGCCTCTAAAGAAAACACCCAAAAATAGATCTCACAAGGAGAAGAAAGATAGCACAAGCAGCTGCTGAATGGAAATGGGAAACAATTGCTCTCATTCCTAAAAAAAGCTGATTTTATGTGAAGGCTGAACTCTGTCAGGGTTACTTGTTGACAGTGTTCGCAGAATGGTGAAAGGAGACGTCAAAGTACTCCTTCAGTACAGCATTGTGTGTTTTTCTCTCTGAGTTGCATGTTAGTAAGTTTAGAAGAGTTTTGTTTATAATGGCAGTTTTTGACCCTCCCTGATCCAAACTGGTTTCATTTCCTTTCTTGAACACAAATGAACACTCAAAAAATGACATTTGCTGTTCAAACTACTTGTTTAAAATGAGCTGAAACTGTTTTTGTGTGTGTGTGTGTGTGTGTGTGTGTGTGTGTGTGTGTGTGTGTGTGTGTGTGTGTGTGTGTGTGTGTGTGTGTGTGTGTGTGTGTGTGTGTGTGTGTGTGTGTGTGTGTGTGTGTGTGTGTGTGACAACTTAATTGTTTTATGTTCAATCCACTTAAATTGGTAAACACTAATAAGTTAACTTAATTCCTTCATGTTGTCCCGACACAAATCGATTGTGTGAAACCCAGCATTTTTTCCAGTGAAGATGTATTAGAGAACGCTGGATACCAGTAGCACTAAAGGGATAGTTCATCCCAAAATGAACATTCTGTCGTCATGTACTCACCTTTCACTTGTTCCAAATCTGTTTGAGTTTCTTTCTTCTGTTGAACACAAAGAAAGATATTTTGAAGAATACTTTAAAAGTCAATGGTTATTGCTTACAAATTCTTCAAAAAAATATTCTTTTGTCTTTACAAAAGACACTAAATTAAAAATACTAAATAACATTTTGGAACCACTTGAGGATGGTCATGAACAATAAAGTCTGCAGCATGTATTACAAAACAACAACAACAACAACAACAACAACCATCTGCAGAGAAATGTTCAGCACAAACCATTAAAATTATGCTGATTTGATCTGTTATCCTGTCAGGATAATAGTATCTAGCAATTTTTGTTATTTCATCACAACTGACCAAGTTAAGGCATAAATGTTAGATATTAGATAACTATTGCTAGATGATATAATGTTACATTATATATATATATCCATACACACTCATTCACACACATACACTACAGACAATTAAGCTTACCCAATTCAACTGTACCGCATGTCTTTGGACTTGTGGGGGAAACCGGAGCACCCGGAGGAAACCCACGTCAACAGGAAACCAACGAACCAGCGACCTTCTTGCTGTGAGGCGATCGTGCTACCCACTGAACCACCGTGAGGCCCCTAAATAATCACATTTAACTTAAATATTGACTTAATTGAGCCACTTTAAATCCTCATATGTCATAATCATCCCCATAATCATTCATAAATAAATGAAAATTGATTCTGGCGTACGTACTTTTCGCTTTTAAGGTTACTTAAAAACCTTCAGACCCATTGTTTTTAAGTCACTTGTACTCACTAAAGTTGCATTTATATGATGATAAATACTGTAAAACCAGTAATAATGTGGAAAAAACACTGCAAGTCCAAATAACTATTTTCTGTTTTGATTATTTTAGAATATAATTTGTTTCTGTGATTCAATGCTGATTTTTCAGCATCATTATTATCGTCTGTAGTGTCACATGATCCTTCAGAAATCATTTGATGCTCAATAAATATATAAGCATAATATCTTTGTGGGAAAAAAAAATCCCAAATGTTACAGCAGAATGCATTAGTTTACCCATCAAAATGAAGTATTACAATATCAATTAAGGGCATGGATCCACCTTGTGTTCTTGTAAGCGGCCAGTTGGCATGAGAACCAGAATAAAACAAAAGCCTCTTCTTAGTTTCTGTCACCATCCCATAATATCAGTCCAGCCTCTTGAAGGAATGCAGTGGAATGACCGTAGCGTTAGCAGGGAACACACTCATCGCTTTAATCGCCACTGGGTTTCTTTATGAGCCGAGACTCAACATGAACCTCAGCAGATGTGTGATTTCTGCCCACAGATCCACCTGCGCACTGTTTAATCACCAGCTATAATGACTAGCTATAAAAGTCTGCCTTTGTTTTCTCTTCCGTCTTCTCGTTCCTGTTTTCAGTACGGCTTTATTAGTAGGGGAATATTGGTTTCATGGCAAGCTCCTCCTGTAGCAGGTGGTCTGAAAACTACTAATGTTTCACAGTCTAAAAGTCAACTGACCCTACTGTACTTATTTTGTTAAAGGCACAATATGTAATCAGTTTTCATTCAAATATCCAAAAAACACGGACTTATCCCAAATGTTTTGAAGAATGTTTAAGCGACACAAACTGTTTCCTGTGCAGTGTTGGGTGTAATTAATAACAAAGTAACTAGAAACTGTAATTAGATTACTTTTCTGCTGAACAAAAGGAAAGTAAAGGATTGCTTCTCATTTTTAGGTAATTTTATCATTGTTACTTATAATATACTTGCTTAAATACTATATATATAATTTAAACAGTTCCGTATAAATCAATTAAGAGAAGTATTACTATATTTTATAACTAAAGAAGACTGCTTTTATCAAGACAATCGCATATGCTTAGGAAAAAAGAAATTAGTCTATCACAATATAAGGTATAAGTTCTGATAAATTCGAATATTTTGATCATTCGTGTTTGAGAAACTAAAGAAGGATATATTGATCTGACAATTGTACAAGCTTAAATTAAAAACAATTAAATTTTTATTTTTTTTAAGTGAATGTCAATAATATGTAGGAAATATGGTGTCATTACTTTTTAGGTTTTGATTAGTGGTCAACTTGTATATCGCCAAGGTCAATATATCGGCCGATATTTGGCATTTTTGAAATATCGGTGGCCTCACAGTGGCGCAGTGGGTAGCACATTCGCCTCACAGCAAGAAGGTCGCTGGTTCGAGCCTCTGCTGGGTCAGTTGGCGTTTCTGTGTGGAGTTTGCATGTTCTCCCTGTGTTGGCGTGGGTTTCCTCCGGGTGCTCCGGTTTCCCCCACAAGTCCAAAGACATGCGGTACAGGTGAATTGGGTACGCTAAAATTGTCCGTAGTATATGAGTGTGAATGGGTGTGTATGGATGTTTCCCAGTGATGGGTTGCAGCTGGAAGGGCATCCGCTGCGTAAAATATATGCTGGATAAGTTGGCGGTTCATTCCGCTGTGGCGACCCCAGATTAATAAAGGGACTAAGCCGAAATGAAAATGAATGAATGAATGAAATATCGGTATCGGCCGATATATTGGCCTTGCCGATATATCATTCGACCACTAATCAAAAGCTAAAAAACTCCAAAGTAATGATACATTTTTCAGTTATAAAAGGATAAATTGTTCGCCAATATTTCTGAGTGGGACTTTTATTTTGACAGCGCAACAGACTTTTATTTTGATGGCGCCGAGAGCAGAAGCACCCATCTTAGCAAAATGTGCTTTCTTTTGATTACATATGTTGTTCAAAATTAGCATTTCTGTGTGGAGTTTGCATGTTCTCCCCGTGTTCGCGTGGGTTTCCTCCGGGTGCTCCGGTTTCCCCCACAAGTCCAAAGACATGCGGTATAGGTGAATTGGGTAAGCTAATTGTCCGTAGTGTACGTGTAAATAAGTGTGTATGGATGTTTCCCAGTGATGGGTTGCAGCTGGAAGGGCATCTGCTGCGTAAATCATATGCTGGATAAGTTGGCGGTTCATTCCGCTGTGGCGACCCCAGAATAATAAAGGGACTAAGCCGAAAAGAAAATAAATGAATGAATGAATGTTGTTCAAAATGTAATTGTTGATTGTTTTAAACTAAACTAAATGGTCCTGTCTGACTCAAATATTAAGAATTAAAAGTTACATTTTTATTGTCTATGAGCATTTTTAGTATTGAGTACTAAATTACTATATAGAGTAACTAAGTTATTCAGTTTTCAGGCAAAGTAATAAAAAAAAGTAATTTAAATATAATTTTAATGATGCAATTAGTAATGAATTACCTTTTTGAAGTAACTTACGCGACATTGGTCCTGTGTGGCTAAGCGGCAACATCCCACTCTCCCTCATGAAGCTAATTCGGAAGTAACTGAAACTGCAATTCATCGAAATTCCGCTAGGCTTGGCTCCAAAATAGAGCACATTTCTGTTGACCCCAATGTTAAAATGGCCAAATTTACTGCAGAAATAAGGTGTTTACAGCCTGGTACAAAAAACGATTTTGGTCTATATAGCTAATATTACACTCCATGACAAATATGAGGGGGGTGAATGTTTTTATAACTCATCCTTTTCCTTTATATTGAAACAAATAACAGGGAAACGCAAAATGTTGTGTGTTTTAAACAGAATTTTAAAACATATTTAGTATTATTAAACAGCGCCGCTGCTTCCCTATGTCTTCATGAGTGGAAAAACTGGAAGTGGTAGACTGTGGCATAATAAAAGCTCTGCTGTTTTCACTTCGACAGCTTTCAGCCTTAATCTGCTTTATACTACCATGATAATAAGAGTTAAATACTTTAGCTTACCCATGAACATAAGTCCCGTACTAAGTAAAAAACTCCCATGATTCCACACTGCGTCATCAAACTACACCTTTGTTTGTTGTGAATATGTGCCCTCTAGTGGCGAAAATGACATATTGTTAATATGTTTTGGTGCCATTTATTCCTCAGTTTTCTGCTCATTTCTGACCTTCATACAACATGCATTAAACCCCAGAAAGACTGTCACAAACACAAGGAGATATTTTTGTGGGTCAAGCTGTTGGATAACACACTCAGTGTCCAATATCTCAATATAAACCATGGCACTTTCACAGCTCTATGTTTAGAGCTTTTATGATGTGCAGATCATAACTACAGATCCAGATTTAGCAATGGGTGGAGCCTCAACATTTATCGTAAATAATAATAAATAATCGTAAATTTGCAGTTTTCTGTATTTTATGATTCATGGTTTTTTTCATTTATTCATGCTTTTAAATTGCATTTTGGACCTTCATTTTTCCTCCAACAACTTTTGATGTTGATAAGTTTGGAAAAAGGACTTTTATTGACATTTAATAGTTTAAAATGATATATTTTCTGGGTTGGTGTTGTAAATTATGGCACAAAAACGCCAGTACTTTTTGGCACACACGACGTCAAATGTAGTATTTGGCCCAGATGTAGAAAATTGATATGTGGGCCACATAAGTTTGGCCTATCTTGACCCACATTTAAAATATATTTAAATCATTTTGTGTAAAGAAAAACATTCTACCCAATCAGGTCGCTTCGAGAAAAAACACACCAATAGCGCGTTGAGGCCCAGTTATGGGTTATTAACTTGGCTGAGACTTGGTTCATGTTTGGCTCTTGTCTGGAAGCCAGACTTGGTCCAGTCATGTACAGTAGTTCACTGCGGCATGTGGGCCAAGCAAAAGCTGATTGTGTGGGAAACTTTGCTATGTGGGTAGTAACGCTTGTTGTAAGCAATGTGTCTGTGGATTTGGTTATTTTGTAAAAAAAATTCATTTTGCCCTCATAATCTTTAATCATCAGATACCATAACCTCCCCCCCCCTCAAAACTATTGTTCTTCATTTATGGTCACATGAAATGCCTTTAGGGCTCATTCTCTTTATCATCAGGCATCTGAAAACATTCTGCAGCAGTGAGTGCCAATGATGGCAGCACGGTGGATCAGTGGTTAACACTGTTGCCTCACAGCAAGAAGGTCACTGGTTCGAGCCCCGGCTGGGTCAGTTGGCGTTTCTGTGTGGAGTTTGAATGAATGAATGGAAAATAAATGAATGAGTGCCAATGATGGTCAGTAATCCTCCATAACTGAGTGCAAACTGGCATTCAAATCTTTCTCCAATTTGTTAGCAACACCCATATTCCAACGATCCAATTGGTTCCCAAAGGACCAAATCATGGCCTGCCCTACATTTTTTTTTCAATCAAATGTTCATCACGATAGGGGGAAAAAGGATAAACTTAACTTCCATTTCAAGTTGACTTTAAGTGTGTCAACACATACACTGTATAAAGCGATTAATTGACTTACTTAAAAAAGAAAGCAAAACTTGTTGCCTTATAATTATTACATAAATAAACTATGTGCATAATTATAAAAGAGAAGTTAATGGGTTTACTCACTTTTTTAAAGTAATGTAACTAATCGCTCTTTACAGTGGCACTGAGGTGCTCACGGCAACCTGAGTTCAAGTTCCGGCTCGAGGTTCTTTGCCGATCCTTCCCCTCTTTCACTGATCCCCTCCATTCCTGTTTCTATTCTCCACTGTCCTATCAGTTAATGGTGAAAACCCTTAAAAATAATTATTAAGTCGACAGAGCAGAAATCAACATCCCATAATGCAATTTAGAACTGTAAATAAACAGAAAACACCTGGGCATCACAAAGTACGGTAACTGTTAGGTGGCCTTACTATGTACTTGCATCCAAAAATAAATACAATGTACTTATTCGGCTGGGTCAGTTGACATTTCTGTGTGGAGTTTGCATGTTCTCCCAGTGTTTCCCCCACAAGTCCTAAGACATGCGGTATAGGTGAATTGGGTAAGCTAAATTATCAGTAGTGTATGTGTGTGAATGACTGTGTATGGGTGTTTCCCAGTGATAGGTTGCAGCTGGAAGGGCAACTGCTGCATAAAACATATGCTGGATTAGTTGGCGGTTCATTCCGCTGTGGCGACCCCAGATTAATAAAGGGACTAAGATGAAAAGAAAATGAATGAATGAATGAATGAATGAATACTGTGTTCATAATGTATTGGGTGGGATACAGGTAGGGTTAGGGACCGGTTTGGTGGTGTGTGTAGGTTTAAGGGTGGGTTAAGGTGCAAGGGATGGTCAACAGTGTAACTACAAATTAATTACAGAAATTAATTACAGATGTAATTACATGCAGGTATTGAAAGGTCCCGTGAAGTGTTTTGAATGTTTGATGTAATCTCAACCGAAACACGAAGAGAGGGTGGGACATAGTGTAGCCCCGCCCCTTTTTAAAAAACAGACAATAGTGTTATCACCGCTCTGCCAGTGAGGGTGGTTGAGCTCATGTGCATCAAATGAGAACCGCCTTGAAGGGGGCGGGGCACGCCAGATACTAGAGAGCGTTTGATTGGCTATCATTTGATGAGAATCTGAAGTATGAGGTGAATAAAACTGTTGATCCATTCAGGCGAAAGTGACAAACATGTTTATATCAGTTTTATATCTTCTAAACGCGAATTTTGTCACTGTTTTGGAGCACACTGGCTTATAGATATTATAAAAACGAACAATACTGATACTAACATCTAAAAAACTTTATTTTAATTTTATGGGACCTTTAATCAATCATAAGTAAAATGTCAAATCATGTATTTACACTATAAGTACATTGTAACAAACAATTAATTTCAGTGTAAGTACATATTAGTTAAGGCCACCTAATATAAAGTGGTTTCTTTTTTACAGTGCAGTAATGGAGTCAGTACTACAACTGCAATTGTTTCTAGTTTTTGCAAAGCCTTGTACTGCAGCTTAATTGTTCATAGTCATGATTCAGTTTTTTAGTTGAGCGATTTCATCAACTGACTCACAGCAGAACGCAGATCATCAGCTGAACATTTGCCTTGGTTGCATATATTGTGGTGAGTGTTTGATCCGAGTTCATTGATGAAGGGCCAGATGCGTAGAAACCTACATCATCTCATTGTCCCCAGGGCCCATTCATCTGCTCATCAGCCCCCAAAAAACACAACAGGGGAGGGAAAGGTTTCAGATGGAGACACAAAGGCTGGGTGCTCTGACTCACGCTTAGACATTCGGGGCAAACGGTTGAGTAATCAACCCTAACCGCATACATTTTTAACGATTTAACAGGTCTAAGTGACTCTTTGCAATAAAGCAAATTTTTTCAGATTTCTATCCAGTCAGCTTTTGAAAGAGTTTAGAAGTGCGGAGCACACAGAAATGACTTTTAAGTGTTATGAGCCATGCCTGGAAGAAGCGCCAAAACTCTGCTCCAAGAGACTGGATGACTCTGGGATCTGGGTTTGTGGTCTAATTCTGCCTTCCGCTTATTGCAAAGGTCAAAAGTTGATCATTCTGGGACTAGAGGAGGCATGTTGCTGATTCGAGAAGTTTAAGGATTGTAAATCGTGCTTTAAATACAATAAAACTGATAAAGCAAATGATCTCACATGAAGAAAATGCTATAGTAATTTATAGAAAATACTACAGCGTATTATACTCTATATGTTATAGTATTTACAACTATTTGTTAATGAATGCAACAGCATACAGTAGTATTAATTATAGTGAACTGATAACTATAATAAATAATGTAGTATACTTTTAGTATACAGTGGTCCCTCGCTGATTTATACTTTCGCGGTTCACCATTCGCGGCCTTGCAGTTTCGCGGATTTTTTAAGTGCAATTTGACATGCTTTTTTTTAACAGCACATTGTGTTCTGCGTCCTGATTGGCTGTAGACCATTGTCAATCAATCTCCTCTGTGTCTCCTGTACAGTACAGAATGCGTTCAGCTTGCCAAATTAATATAAATCTTCCATCTGCAATGTGAGTTTCAACAAAGATGCAAAAAGGGTTGTAATGGTCCGCAGTAAGACCATCGTAAAGGGGGTCGCACACTGGATGCACCGCACCACGCAGCACCATGCATTTTAGAATTGCAAACATAAATTTATATCAGGGTACGCACACCGGCGCCGCAAGTCGGAGTCTGTCTTCAGTGCCCAGCTACGACTCAGGACACTGTATATATTTCTGCCACAAAGTTTTCTGTTCACAGAGTGCCATCTGAATAATTTCATTTTGAGTAACATGTAAATGTGCTTCCAACTGTCATGTGAGTGGTGCATCCAGTGTGCTTCGTGCGACCCCCTAAGCACAGGTGTCAAATTCAGTTCCTGGAGGGCCGCAGCTCTGCACAGTTTAGTTCCAACCCTGCTTCAACACACTTACCTGTAGGTTTCAAACAAGCCTGAAGGACTCAATTAGTTTGATAAGGTGTGTTTATTTAGGGTTAAAGCTAAACAGTGCAGAGCTGCGGCCCTCCAGAAACTGGCTTTGACACCTGTGCCCTAAAGGATGGAGTCTGCTTTAGGTTTGTAGATCAGTGACTGCAGAAAACAGAACATTACACTGGATGACAACATTATCAGCACAAAAGCTAAAAAGCTTTATGAACCTTTTACTGACAGCGATGAATGTTTGCGCCTGACAACAGGTTTTGACCTTTGGTTTCATTCTATAATACTGGACTTATTTTTCTACAAATGTTTGAACTTTGAGAGTTTTAAACAGGAGAGAAACGTGTGAAAATGTTAATGCCTGTCTGAGAAAGTGTATAAAGTCTGCAGTGAGGGGTTTTACAGCCTTAAAACATCTATAATTGTAAAAAAAAAGACTGCTTCACAGATTAAACCTATTGTTTTAGAACGTAACTCCCGCGATAAACAAGGGACCACTGTTTTAAAAACATTTGTGCTGCTTGTTCAAACTACTTATTTAAAAAGAGCTGAATCAAAACATTTCATGTGACTAGAGATTTTTGGGACAGCTTCATTGTTTATGTTCAATCCACTTAAATTTGTAAAAACAATTAAGTTAACTTAATCAATTTGTGTTGAGACAACATGAAGGAATTGTGTGGAATCCAGCATATTTTACAGTGTACTGTATAATAAACTGTGGTGAATTGAAGTTTAGTATACTCTATAGTTGTATACAACTACAGTAGGTCTATATATAAGACACCTTGTATTTGCACTGGCTGTTCATTCCGCTGTGGCGACCTCTGAAATAGAGACTAAGCCGAAGGAAAATGAATGAATAAATGTAGTTGCACTAAGCTACAGTATTGGGTAAAAGTTATTGTTGTGTTACCATAGCAACTATACAATTACAAAAGATTAATTCAAGCACTTTGCTACAGTATGGCTGTGTCTGAAATCGCATACTTCATACTATATAGTACGCTAAAAACAGTATGTCCGAATTCATAGAATTGGAAAAACAGTATGCGAGAAGTACCCGGATGATCTACTACTTCCAGGCGAGATTCTGAAGTGCACATTCGATGGACGCTACACTATCCCATGATGCACCACAAGAGAATTCATGAATGGGAGTGAAGTGACGCAACTAGTGCAGGTAGGTCATGTGATCATGACAAAATGGCGGATGTAGTACGTCTGAGTTCCATTCATACTGCTCACATTCATACTGTATAGAACAGAGGTGCACAAACTTTCTCCTATAAAGGGCCAAAAACCAAGCTCGATTGAGGGCTGTGGGTTGAATATATACCAAATTGCATTACAATAAACTCGCCAAGGAGAATTTCCTAATTTATACGGTAATATAAAAAAAACTAGAAAATGTTGCTTTAAAACCTATTAACTAACGCAGTGTCATTTTTAACATTATATAATGAACTTATTACAGTAAAAACATAAACAATTCCATTCATAACAAAATGGAGTTCAATGCCGAACACACTAGTCGAGCTGCTTGCAGATGACTTGTGCATTGTCCTCTATCTATCTTCTCTTAAAAGTCTTTATTTACAACATTTAACTAAATCATTTAATTTCAGTTGGCTTTTTTTGTAGCACAGCAATAAAACAAAGAAAAAAAAGGTTATGTTCAATTTGAAATGACGATCTCTGTCAAAGGCATTCGCCCCAATCACATCCCCATCATTCTCTCTTTCTTTACAGATATGACTGGGGCCCAAATCCAAGGTTACCATGGGCCAACTTTGGCCCGCAGGCCCTACTTTGGGCATCTCTGGTATAGAACGTGCCTTTCTAACGGTCAAGTAGTAAATTCAAATTCAAATGCAGTACTTACTGAGTAGTAGGCGATTTCAGATACAGCCTGTTTCAAAAACACTGTAGCATTTACTAAAACATACTACACTCAATAAATGATGAATGTTATTAACTCATTTAAAATGGTTCTTGAGATTTTTTTACTTAATTGTTTTATGTTAAATCCACTTGAATTTGTAAAATTCAATTAAGTTGACATGAAGCAATTGTGTGGAACCCAGCATTTTTTACAGTGTATATATATTGTTTCCATGTGGGATTCATTGGCTAAAATGAAACAGGATTGGGTGCAGATGAATGTGCATATTATTCGGATTCTATAGAAATGGATCACGTACAACTCCTTATGAAGAATGTGGATGGTTCTTTCCATCTCTCTGTCTGTCTTTGTTGTAAAGCAGAGATTTTGCATGAGAGCTGTGATCTCACCATGTGAAAAATCCCCTCCTAGCATTCCTTTAGCCCTGACAACAACTCCCACTTCTCTGTGGCTTGCTGTTCAGAAACCAACAACACATAAATGAAAGAGTGAGAGTCTGAAGCTCAGTCCATGTAGCACCTGATTCAGTATTGTTAAAAATGGGTGTTATCCTGACTGTTTTTTAAATGTAGGCTTTTCAAGCTTTAACACTATGTGTCCATCCACATATTTTTGAAATATTGCATTAAAAATGTTTAATGGTGTACTCCCTGCATACTGGATGATAGTCATTTTTTACATTCTTTTGCTACTGTTACAGCTCATTTGATCACGATTTTAGTTTGGTGTGTAAACAATTGTTCTGGTTGGCACAAGTTTTTTTTTTATATAGTTTGTTTTAATATACAGCGGGGAAAACAAGAATTTTATGTAGTAAATAAGTATAAGATCACATCATGTTGTGATCCAAAACACAGCCAAACAAACTCTCAAATGCTTTCAGAGAAAGAAAATCAAGCTGTAGAATGGCCCAGCCAATCACCTGACCTGAATCCAATAGAAAATACAAATTAAAGATCAGATTTGATAGACGAAACCCACAGAACATCAAGATTTTTACACTCTGTTGAAGTCTGGGCCAGTTGGCATTTCTGTGGGGAGTTAACATGTTCTCCCCGTGCTGCCGTGGGTTTCCTCCGGGTGCTCCAGTTTCCCCCACAGTCCAAAGACATGCGATATAGGTGAATTGGGTAAAACAAAATTGGCCTCAGTGTATGTGAGTGTGCGTGTGTGAATGAGAGAGTGTAGGGGTGCTTCCCAGTACTGGCTTTTGGCTGAAAGGGTATCCGCTTTGTAAAACATATGCTGGAATAGTTGGTGGTTCATTCCACTGTGGCGACCCCTGATAAATAAGGGAGTAAGCCGAACAAAAATGAATGAATGAAATGCAACGCTGCTACTTCACATATTATGTACAAGCTGTTTTATTTGCTCTATCCACAGTTGAAACACTGATCGCATGAATACATGAGAAGTGAGATGTTCATTCATGTTTATTTTGTGCTGCAACTGGAAGAAAAGAGGAAGCGACGATTACATTCACTCACGTTCCACTTCTTTTTGATGCAATCCGATAGTTTCAAAACATCATTTACTATTTGGATTTCCTGATATATTTGACAGAATTTGAAAACAATTGACGTATTGTATTTAAAACTAATCCAAAGAAGGAAAACATCTAAGCTTTTTGTGATATTTTTTTTTGACAGATCGCAGTATTTTTTGTCATGTGGGAGACTAAAAGATCACCGTCCAAGAACCTATTGATTAAAAGTGACAGTAAACATTTACATTGTTACAAAAGATTTCAGCATGCACTGGGGCGGTTTGCTGCCGGGTGTGACGCGGCTGGGATGATAATCAGCACCTCCAAGTCCGAGGCCATGGTGCTCCACCGGAAAAAGGTGGTTTGCCATCTCCAGGTTGGAGGAAAGTCCTTACCCCAGGTGGAGGAGTTCAAGTATCTTGGGGTTTTGTTCACGAGTGAGGGAAAGATGGAACGTCAGATTGACAGTCCGATTGGTGCAGCGGCAGCAGTAATGCGGACGATGTACTGGTCTGTTGTGGTGAAGAAGGAGCTGAGCCGAAAGGCAAAGCTCTCGATTTACCGGTCAATCTAAGTTCCTACTCTGACCTATGGTCATGAGCTTTGGGTCATGACCGAAAGGACAAGATCTCGGATACAAGCGGCCGAAATGAGTTTCCTTCGCAGGGTGGCAGGGCGCACCCTTATAGATAGGGTGAGGAGCTCTGTCACCCAGGAGGAGCTCGGAGTAGAGCCGCTGCTCCTCCACATCGAGAGAAGCCAGCTGAGGTGGCTCGGGCATCTGTTTCGGATGCCTCCTGGACGCCTACCTAGGGAGGTGTTTCAGGCATGTCCCACCGGGAGGAGGCCTTGGGGAAGACCCAGAACACGCTGGAGGGACTATGTCTCTCGGCTGGCCTGGGAACGCCTCGGGATCCCCCCGGAGGAGCTGGAGGAAGTGTCTGGGGAGAGGGAAGTCTCTCCTAAGACTGCTGCCCCCACGACCCGGCCCCAGAAAAGCAGTAGAAAATGAATGAATGAATGAACAAAAGATTTCTGTTTAAAATGTATCCTACTCTTTATGTTCATCAAAAACCGATGAAAACTTATTATGGTTTGCATATAAACATTAAGCAGCAATAATTTCTCAACGCTGATACTAATGCATTTCTTTTTTTCTCAATATGGATGAGTCTCATATGACACTGAAGACTGAATTAAAAGCCTCAAAGCCTTTCAAAGTATATAGCTTGAATTATGGTGGCAAAAAGAGCTTAAACGCACTGCAAGTTAAGAAAACGCATGCAAAAAACCCTAACAAATTGAGAAAAATCTTCATCAATTTGACAACACGTGTGCATACAAACTCTCACAACACATGCAAATACAGAAACACACTGCAAATAGTGCTGTGCTCCCAGTGAGATTGTGCTCCCAGCTCTTTTCAAAAGAGGGCGGAGCTGCAAATGTCTATGTGTCAGCATAGTGGCAGATCAAAAACAAAACTAATGTCCTATGCTAATGAGGGAGAGCTCGTCACTAATGGGCGGGGCTTTCCCCCTCTGATGGCACGTACAAATGGAGAATGTCAATCAAAGTGTTTCTGCAGACTGACAAAAAAAAAAAAAACAAATAATAATAGATTTTTACCATTAGGTAACAGGCACCATGACAAACACAAACTGTTGTTGCGTGAAACACCAGAGGAACATTGAATGCTGATGTAATGACGTTAATCGAACTATGTGCTATAACATGTCAAATGGGAACATTCAAAAAGCAACTCATGTAAACACCTTAATCATATGATTGTTTCATTCAGATTAAAGAAAATAATTAGTTTATCGATGTCCATGTAAATGTAGTCACTCATTTTTTCATTCACTCCTTTAAGTGGACTATATTAGTGGACTGGGATAGTGAATTTTGGGCGGTTTCACACACAGCCCTAGTTAAGTGTCTGAAATCAGCCTGCTCTGCAGAAGCCTGGATCGTGGCAGAGTCATTCTGGCAGAAAGGCATGCACGCTTTGGACTAATCCTGCCCAACCGCATTTGCTGGAAATGGGAGGTTATGAGGGGGTGGAGGCTCTTGTTTGAATAAGTGAGTCAAGTGCAAGACATCCCTTCCTTCTGACCGAATTCTGCAATGTGGTAAAAAAAAAAAAAAAAAGCCATAACCCTGGACACCATCAAATCCCAGCGGTTATTGATAGCATCCACTGAAAAAGCAACTGAATTTGTTTGTGCAGGAGCTATGTTGACTTCTTAGTTTTGAGCCCTCTCTGCCCCACTCCTCTCAGAGTTCTCATATCCTCTTCGCATTTGACATACAATCCTGTCCGGGACCCTCCAGGGGATCTAAATAGACGGGTGAGAATTTAATAATGTGATAAAGATACACAAGTGTCCGTCCAGCAGCATGAGGTCACGCCGAAAGAATCTGATGGCAGCTCATGTGGGCCATCATGAGAGGAGATGAACTGAACTATCTGCTCTCCAGGAGAGAGACAGATGGTGCATCTGAGAGTTCATGTTTATGTACAGTTATACTCCGAGACAGTGGAAGCGTGGCCACTGTAAACATTTAAAACCTGTCTGTAATCTCTAACCATGTGTCTTCTACATCATTATGTGCTGTGCCTCTAAACTAACCCTAACCCCTAAGTACATTACACAGTAGTAATCAGTTCATATTTATTTCTAGTGCTTTTTACAAAGAAACACCCTAACCCTAACCTAGCCCTAGCCCTTACCCTAACCCTAACCCTAACCTAACCCTAACCCTAACCTCTAAATACACTACACTGTAATCAATTTACATGTGCCAAAGGCTTGCAGGTAAAAGCTGCAGCTTTCTCTCTTGGCTGTTGCCTTGTTTCTGAGGAATTGAGATGCACTGGCCACTGTTTGCGTACATACGTCCAACCAATAGTGGCATGCCACAAGGTGTGGACTATAGAGAAAGAAATTTAGAAAAATGGAAATCATTGACTTCGTATTTGTTTTTCCAGCTATGGTAGTCATTGGTTACAGGTTTTCAGCATTCTTCAAAATATTTTCTTTAGTGTTCAACAGAAGAAAGAAGCTTATAAAGGTGTAGAACCACTTGAGGGTGAGTAAACAGAGAGTCGATTTTTATTTTTGGGTGAACTATGCCTTTAATGAAGACTAAAGAAAAGCAAAAGCTGAATCCTGAACATTCTAGAAGATTTATATAAATCCTTGCCGGACGCATAATTATTTTAGTTAGTCCCAAAAAGAGGACATGTTCGGGAAAAAGAGGATGCTTGGTCATACACCTATGGTAAAGTCTAGAAGGGATACAGCTACTCACATAAAATAGCATAATATTTTGTGACACTGTACAACAATAATTCATATTTTCACATTACTGTGAGGGGTAGGTTTGGGGTTGCGGTGGGTTTAGGCATTAATATAATACAATTTAATGGGTAATTTAATAAATAATATGAATAATTCATTTTCCTTCAGCTTAGTCCATTATTTATAAGGGGTCGCCACAGTTAAATGATTCGCCAACTATTCCAGCATATGTTTTACCCAGCAGATGCCCTTCCAGCCACAACCCAGTACTGGAAAACACCCATACACACTCGCATTCACATACACACTCATACACTACGGCCAATTTAGTTTACTCAATTCACCTATGCGGCAAGTCTTTGGACTGTGTGGGAAACCGGAGAACCCGGAGGAAACCCACGCGAACATAGGAAGAACATGCAGACTCCACAGAGAAATGCCAACTGGCCCGATCGGGACTCGAACCAGTGACCTGCTTGCTGTGAGACGACAGTGCTAACCACTGAGCCACCGTGCTGCCCAAAATATGAATAATACTCTGTATAATTACTGCTGGGCCTCACGGTGGCGCAGTGGATAGCACGTTCGCCTCACAGCAAGAAGGTCGCTGGTTCGAGCCTCAGCTGGGTCAGTTGGCGTTTCTGTGTGGAGTTTGCATGTTCTCCCCGTGTTGGCGTGGGTTTCCTCCGGGTGCTCCGTTTTCCCCCCACAAGTCCAAAGACATGCGGTATAGGTGAATTGGGTAAGCTAAATTGTCTGTAGTGTGTGAGTGTGAATGGGTGTGTATGGATGTTTCCCAGAGATGGGTTGCAGCTGGAAGGGCATCCGTTGCGTAAAACATATGCTGGATAAGTTGGCGGTTCATTCCGCTGTGGTGACCCCAGATTAATGAGGGGACTAAGCCGAAATGAAAATGAATGAATGAATGAATAATTACTGCTTTTACATCACCTTGATGGTTGGGTTTAGGGTTGGGGTAGTGGTAGACATCAATAAAAAAAACAATTAATGAGTAATTTAATAAATTATATAAATAATTCTCATTAACTTCCAGCAGCAGCCGTATCCCTTCTAGCAACAACCACCCTATACCTATCAACATGCTAAAAACCACTCTGAACACTTTTGCTACTGCATAGTAAATCCCTTGGCAACTACCCTTGACTCTCTAACATTGTATCTTTAGTTGATTGTCTTTCTGCTGCATTATGAAGTTTTTGTGCCAAAATTCTGTGAATGTTCAGACAGGCTTTCTAGATTCCCCTGCAGCTGTAAATAGCGAAGGAGTTTTTCCTCCGTGCTCTATCAGGCACCTTCAGTGTTGAATCACAATGGCTCTGTCGACACCTCATCCATCACAGCTCATATTTCACTGCTGGAGTGACAGAGTGTCCGAGTTTACAGCAGCTGGTCTTCAGTGCTGCCAAAGAGAGTCATTAATACACCACACGCACACACACGCACACACACACACAACCCTGCTAAACACAGGTGAGTGAGCAAAATCAAACTTCTTGGTCAAGCTTGGTCACGCTACACTTTGAGCACACAAAATTTCTATGAGCACTGCCACAGGTGATATGACGTCACACTCTGCAGAATCCTTTATAAAACATTCATTCATTCATTCATTTTCAGCTTAGTCCCTTTATTAATCAGGGATCGCCACAGCGGAATGAACCGCCAACTTATCCAGCATATGTTTTACGCAGTGGATGCCCTTCCAACTGCAACCCAACACTGGGAAACACCCATACACACTCTTTCACACACATACACTACGGCCAATTTAGTTTATTCAATTCACCTATAGCGCATGTCTTTGGACTGTGGGGGAAACCGGAGCACCTGGAGGAAACCCACGCAAACACGGGGAGAACATGCAAACTCCACACAGAAACGCCAACTGACCCAGCCGGGGCTCGAACCAGCGACCATCTTGCTGTGAAGCAATCATGGCTTCAACACACTTCGAGGACAACACATATACTTAATGCACAAATACACTTCATTGAACATGTACACATAGACATCACGTATATACTATATAACTGCAGGTTAACTATGT
Source organism: Danio choprae (assembly GCA_903798125.1). NCBI lineage: Eukaryota > Metazoa > Chordata > Actinopteri > Cypriniformes > Danionidae > Danio > Danio choprae. The sequence goes on from CAIGQW010054354.1 coordinate 5,064,050, forward strand.
TTATACGAGCAATATCACACGAGTAGCAGTGCGATGTGGCTGTATATCGGCACCGGTGGGAGGCGTGCCTTAGTGCCCCCACCAGTGAAGAATATACAGCCACATCGCAATGCTACGAGTGTGATATTGCGTTTATACAACAGTTTGACGGCATAATCATGTATATAAAAAAGAAAATCAAACACGGAGAGTCTGAAAACCCTTTTGTATGAGGAACTACTTTCTTCCGCCAGTCATTCACATCTGCAGCTGACGGTCGGAACAGCAGAATCCGTTACTACTTCACAAACATCACTTTAGAGCTAGTATTTAAATGATTCTCTAGCATAATGTTTAAAATGATGACAAAAGAGGTGATTTTGCTGACATTTTAAGATTATAAGGCTGAACGGCATGAAATGCCATCAGTCTACACAGATTTCAACCCCAAAAAAAGCTTAAGCAATGCAATCACTACCAGATTATTTGAATTATACTTTTTGAGCTATGTAATTCATAACTGCTGAAATCATCACTGCTTTATAGTGTACGCAACTATAAAAGAAGATGCTTCAATCACATAGTTTATACCTTACTGACAAAAAATATATATTTTTCGATCCAGAAAATAAAGTTTTCACTTCCATATCTAGACTAAACCAAAATGTTGGAAATGATACCAATTGTAACATTTGTTGTCTCTGCTTGCCTTCCCATCTCCTGTATTTGCATACTTATGAAACGAGGCCAATCAAGCCAAAAGGGTCACGTAAATAAGACACAACCCCGTCACATTCACGTGGCCTAATGAGATTTCCAACTGTCACTTCCATTGTGCGGTGGAAATGAGCCATTGTTACAGCAGGAAGCACCTTGCTCAACAAATACGTTTTGAGAAAAGGCAAGTTTTTACCGGCAAGCAAGCAATTTTATGTTACTCAACGGAGTCATCTTGCACAAGCCATAGAGATGTCTCAAAAGCAGATCGGCTACAAGAAATGTCATCATAGCCTTCCTGAATTACCAACTGTAAAGCTCAACATCTTTACCAGGGTGTGACCCAAAGCCCATATGTACAGTGTTCCAGCCAGATGTGGTGGAGTTAGATTGGATACAGCATGAGAGTGATGTCATCCCTAAATAGGAGGCTGTTGGCCACCCAGCATGTGACGATGTGCTACCCGTATCCCCTGCCAGGTCGCTCAGATGATCACGCCATATCCAGTTACCCAAAGCTGAGTGAACTTGTGCAAATATAAAACAATAAACTGTTAGGTTGTCCTTTAGTATCAGTCACAAATACTGATAAAGTTCGGACTTGGCAAGCAGATCTTCTGATGCCAATTTTATGAATGATGTCACCTCAATGGGAGCCCTTTACAAACAAACAGCATGAGTCATTCATTAAAGCAGACTTGGAGCACACTCTGCTTGCCCATGTGGAGGTGGTCTGCCACATTTGTGTTTAAAAGTGTTGGTTTAAAGCTGCGAGGGTTAAAGGTTAGAAAACCAACAAAAGATCTGAAGCCCACTTCAAACATTCAGAAGGAAATGAGCATGTGGTGTGGTTTCCGCTCAAGAGTCTTTAATGTCTATGATGGATCCAGTTTTTATAGAGAAGCAATCAGGAGGAGAAATTATAATTGTTAAACTGAAGTTTTGATACTGAAGGTGTGGCGGGTTGCCAAGTCTGCGGTTTTCCAGTGGGATTGAACTACTTTTAACCACTTCCCATGGGTTGTCTTTTATTTAGCAGGTTAAAGTTTGGAAATATCACATCATTAATATTAATATGTTGAAATATTAAACTCTATTATATTTATAGCTATTCAATCAAACGAAGTTTGCCTGAAATGTTTTTAACTGGACAGCATGCGACAGACATCACAGGAAGTTGCTGAGACTTTTATTTCAGCTTGTTGATGTACTTCAAGCTGAAACTGAATATTAAGTAGGGGGCGGGGCTTTGTTTTTGCGCATCATTTCCTCATAGCAAACTAACGGTAAGAGGGGCGTGGTTAAGAATATTGTGGCTAATGTCATAAAACTGACATCATCAGAGAAAGACCACCACTCCAAACGCACAAGCAAATGGTCAGGCTTTGATTAAAGATTACCAAAACAAACTCTTTTCTTCTTCAGTGGATTAACTTGCAATAATTAATTGTTTACCTAAAGAACAACAACGTGTTTAAGCTAAATAAACGTACATTTTGTTTTCACATGGATTTTAAATGAATTCTTGATGCTGTACTGTAGGTGTGGCGGGTTGCCAAGTCTGCGGTTTTCCAGTGGGATTGAACTACTTTTAACCACTTCCCATGGGTTGTTTTTATTTTAGCCAGTTAAAGATTTGACATTTCACATCATTAATATTAATATGTTAAAATATTAAACTCTATTATATTAATAGCTAGTCAATCAAAGATATAGAAAAAACAAAAAGGTTTGCCCGAAATGACCAAAGGAAGTTGCTGTGACTTTTATTTCAGCTTGTTGATGTACTTCAAACTGAAACTGAATATTGAGTAGGGGGCGGGGCTTTCTTTTTGCGCATCATTCCCTCATAGCAAACTAACGGTAAGAGGGGCGTGGCTAAGAATATTGTGGCTGATATCATCAAACTGACATCAATAAAGGAGCACCAGTATAAAACGCTGAAGCAAATGGTCAGGCTTTGATTAAAGATTACCAAAACAAACATTCTGTTTCTTCTTCAGTGGATTACTTGCAATAATTAATTGTTTACCTAAAGAATAACAACGTGTTTAAGCTAAATAAACGTACATTTTGATTTCACATGGATTTTGAATGAACTCTTGATGCTGACGGTGTGGCGGGTTGCCAAGTTTGTGGTTTCCCTCCAGTATTTAGCTACTTTTAATGACTTGACATGGGTTGTTTTTAATTCAGTGTGTTAAAGGTTTGACATATCACATTATTAATATTAATATGGTTACATTGAAATATTATAATGGAGAAACAGTGGCTCAGTGGTTAGCACTGCCTCACAGCAAGTTCGAGTCCCGGCAGAGTTAGTTGGCATTTCTGTGTGGACTTTGCATGTTTTCCTCATTCGCGTGGGTTTCCTTCGGGTGCTTCGGTTTCCGCCAGTCCAAAGACATGTGCTATAGGTGAATTGAATAAACTAAATTGGCCGTAGTGTATGTGTGTGAGTGTTTCCCAGTACTGGGTTGCAGCTGGAAGGGCATCCGCTGTGTAAAACATATGCTGGAAAAGTTGGTGAACATTCTGCTATGGTGACCCCTGATGAATATAGGGTCTAGGCTGATAGAAAATGAATGAATGAATTATTATATTCTACCAAATTCATATTTAATCAATAATTGAAAATACTTTAAGATAAGTAAGTTTGCACCAAATCGTACCATTTTTAGCCAGACAGTCACACTAGAGACATCATGCCAGCTGTGCTGTCAATTTATTTTTAAGACAGAATCTTTAGAATTACCAATATACCATTATTTTCCAAAGAAACTATTTATAAGACATACAGAGATGGGATCTTACGAACGGACAGTGGCATATTTACAGTATTGATGTTATTAATCTAGTTTTGCTGTGAAAACCTGGCAACCTTGGTGTGGCCGACACGCAAGCATGCCAAATTTCAGTAAAGGAAGTGCAATTTCATGATGATGCAATGGAGTTATGCGGGCAATGCAAGGTGAAAAGTTGCATGCAGTGGGTGTGTGTGTGTGTGTGTGTGAAAGTGTTTATTGTCAATGAAAACGGCCCACGATGCAGATCACATGTTCAGGACACAGGTGCACGTCGCATGAGATAAATCTGTGGAATTGAAAGCAGGAGGCAGACTAGTCTAGACTAGTGTTTTTGCTCTTACATCAAAACATTACAGTATTTGTCACTAGTCCAGTTTTCAAAAATATCTCCAAAATGGGAAACCGGTCCCAACTGCTCTCATAAGGAAATGAGTCATTGTATCACACTGCAGTCTTCCTCCTTGTGAACACACAGAGCAGACATGAAAATACAATTAATGGGTTTTTTATTATAAAAAAAAAAAGTTGTATTATTTGCCTGAATTTCTTTTATGAGCATTAAAAAAATAATAAAATACTCAATACCTACAATGAGAGAAACTATTTAAGTCTTATGGAGCAGAATGCTTGCTTAAAATAATTCACATTTCATAAATTGAATATCTGATAACATTTTACTGGCCAAAGACTTTCCATTTTATAAAATAGGAAGCTCGAAATATGACTTATGAAATTTTCTGAAAACAACAGTACAAATAACTTATGTTCTCTTCATTCAGCGCATCAAAATTGCATCCTACATATATTATTAGATACACAGTTTTGATTTTCAGTCTACCACGGTTCAGTTCTCACTGATTACTATTGCTTGTTTTAATAAATAAAATATCATACAGAAATACAACACAACAGACTTTCAAAAACGTTGCCAGTGCATTGGGGCAGGACGAAGTTGGTCTAAATCCAAATAAATATTAATATATATACATAAATAAATAACTTAAAGCATAGCCAGCAACGTTTAAATACACAGTGCACAAGACAAACAAACAAACGCTTATTTTTAAGAATACTTATTTCAGACAAAGCTTCATCAGTACTAAAAAAAACCTCAAATCTACATTCCCAACCCTGAAGAGTTCCTTCTCATTGTGTATCGAACAGCTCGGCGTCCAGTTCGAGGCAGGTTTTGAGCTCTCCTGCGAACTTTTTTTATTTTTTATTTTTATTTTTAGCGAGTCATTTGTGAGTCAGGCCCTTCGCAGAGACGTCGCGACTCCTGCCAAACAAACACGGTCACCCCTCAGCTTGCTGTGCCCGCTGCTGCTCCTTACAACATTCACCACTTCATTTTTATATACATATTTTTTGAGGTAGAATTTCCACACGGTCGCCCTGAAATAACACAAGAACACAGATGTCAGGGAGGCCGAGCCAAAAAAAATAAAAAATACTTTATACAGTTTATACAAATGGATGACCTCACTGACCGTTCTTCTCCTGGTTTAGTGGTGTGGAGCGGCTCCCAGTTTAATCTTCTCCTCATTTTCCACATTATATGCACCTTGCTTGTGAAACCTAAACGTTTGGTAGGTTGACATTAGCATGGAGCGCTTAGAAATTGACACACTCAAATAAATGTTGCTGCTTGTTCAAGCTACTCATTTAAAATGAGCCGAATCAATAATTCTTGAGGGGATTTTTGGGACAACTAAATTGTTTTGTGTTCACTCCACTTAAATCTGTAAACACAAACTTAATCAAGTGGATGTGAGGGAATGAAGAAAGGAATGCTGGGTTCCACTGAATTCCTTCATGTTGTCCTGACACAAATCAAATAAGTTAACTTAATTGGTTTTACTAATTTAAGTGGATTGAACACAAAAAATTAAGTTGTCCCCCCAAAAATTGTGTTGATTCAGCTCATTTTAATAAGTAGTTTGAAAAAGCATCAAAAATATATATATTTTTGCTTGTGAAATCTAAAAGTTGGTTTAAAAACAAACCTGAGTGCCAGAAGGAGGCCAATGATGGTCAGACATAATGAAGAGAGAACCACGGCTACCACAGCGAGGGCTGTAGTGCGGTCATACCCTCCATCATTCGTCTTCACTGGCAGAGAGAAATCGTGACATCGCTCTCCCGAGTAGCCCTGGTCACATCTGTGGAAAAAAAATGTAAACCATTTCAGTCAAATACATTTGGAACGTAAAATATTACATTTATAATCTAATACAAATGGGAGAAATGGAAAGTGCTTACACGCACGAGGGCCTCTTTAAATCCCTAAAGTACTGGCATGTTCCATGGATGCAAAAGTCCTTGTACTTTATTAAGCATGGGTTTCTTTTCTTGCCTTTTCCCTTTCCTTTTCCTTTCTTCCTCCCGAGCCCCTTCCTCTTTGAGCCTTCAAGTTTCTCCGCGTTCAAAGCCGCACTTGGGTCTTTGGGTTGACTTGAAAATGCAACTGTTTGGGTGGAAAAAAGAAGTTATTCATACTGAAATCATTACTCCAGCATATAAAATGCAAATCACACATCAATTATTTACCTATCGGCAACCCATAATCCCCAGAGAACTCATCCTCCTCGTCTTCTTCAACATCATCATCATCATAGTAATACTCTTCTTCTTCTTCTTCCTCCTCCTCCTCCTTGTATTCCACAAGCTTGTTGTCCACGGTAGATCTTTTCTCATTCAGCGCCTCCAATAAATCAATCACAGCTGTCTGTGCAGGCCTCTCGCTCTCAAATACATGCGGTATAGATGCACCTCTCACAGCCACTGAATGGAAAACACAGTAAACAAACATTAAACTTCATTATTCTGATGTATTTCTGTGTTTTATGCTGTGAAATGTTGACAACGATGCCAATGTATGATAAAGGTGTTAAAAGAATCACACTTTATTTATTCAGAAATCATTTTCCTAGTATAAATACTTGAAAATGCTGCGGCTGACACACAAATAAGCATGTTTTAAAACTAATAATAGATTGTATGCATCACCTAATACCCAAAGAGGGTGCTGAGGGGCTTCATTTACAAAAAAAAAATCTTGCATGCACAGACACTGAGCTTACGAATGAACTCATGAGACCGAAATAAATACATCCCAGAATATTCTTAAAACAGAATGACTGAATGACATTGTTGACCCATTAATAGATTCACCAGAAAATCCGGTTTTCAAAGGTGGCAAAGTCTGTTAAGTTACAACACAGGTCTTGGTATGAACTTTCACATGATTTAATAGTAAACACAAAAGCTATTTTGACAAAACAGTACGTTTTACCATTATAAAACAGGCACATAAACGTAACACGACACAAGCTCCAAGTCACGGTGTCAGATATAAACTAACGTTACTCACCGATGGTAAAGACGAAAAGACGCAAAGCGATTAAAAAGTTCATGTTTTTCCTTCAGGGCAAAAACGACGATAAGTTCAACTTTAAAAATAAAATTAAATCCTTCCGAGACTCTTAATTCCTTGGGAAGTTACAGTAGGTTGTTGGTTTGGGTCTCCGAGTGTTTGCAACTGTGAACTTCTCGTGTGCGTCAAGGTTAAAAAATCAGCCACCGACCCAGAGACTGCCGCTTAAATATGAACGTGGCCACGCCCATTTTATGTCACCAAAATATTTAAATATTTTTGGTTTACACCTTTTATCTTGCAGTTTAACCATCCTAGTGCTCTAAATATATATATGCACATGTGATCAATTGACCTAGATTGAAAAACTATTAAAAAACTTTTATAATTGAACATAAGTGGTGAGTTAATTTTTTACTTTGAGCAGTAGTAGAGCAATATTTTTGTTTTTGTTATTTAAAAAATCCATATTTTGTGAATGGTTGAGTCAATAGTCAATAGCCCACTTTGAACATTAACATAAAAAAAACATTTGCTCTAATTTTATTATTAACAGAAATAATAAGCATAGAAATGTTTATGACAAAGTATTCATTCATTCATTCATTTTCTTTTCGGCTTAGTCCCTATATTAATCTGGGGTCGCCACAGCTGAATGAACCGCCAACTTATACAGCATATGCTTTACGCAGCGGATGCCCTTCCAGCTGCAACCCATCTCTGGGAAACATCTATACACACCCATTCACACTCATACACTACGGACAATTTAGCTTACCCAATTCACCTGTACCGCATGTCTTTGGACTTGTGGGGGAAACCGGAGCACCCGGAGGAAACCCACGCCAACACAGGGAGAACATGCAAACTCCACACAGAAACGCCAACTGACCCAGCCGAGGCTCGAACCAGCGACCTTCTTGCTGTGAGGCGAACGTGCTATCCACTGCGCCACCGTGAAGCCTATGACAAAGTACATATAATTCATTCATTTTCATTTCGGCTTAGTCCCTTTATTATTAATCTGGGGTCGCCACAGCGGAATGAAC
>CAIGQW010054354.1:5082536-5093317 GCA_903798125.1 Danio choprae
TCTGATTAGTTTTTTGCCTTTTATTAACATGCATAAATGCTGATGAGTGAACGTAAACAAAAGCTCAAACATACATGCGTGTCACATAAGAAAAAATCTCATTTGTTCTAACTGAACCTCAGACATGCCATGTGACACAAAGGAATGAACCTCATTGGTTCTTGCTGAATCTCAAACATGCGTGTGACCAGTATTGGTGAAGCTACTTTAAAAAGTAATTTGCTAATTACAGATGACATCATTAAAGTTGTATTTAAATTACTTTTCTAATTACTTGTCTCAAAGGTAAATTAGTTACTTGACTCTTATCTGCAATAAAAATCTTATAAATCTCTACGCATACACAATATAAAATTAAATGATTTAAATTTGAGTCAAACCGGGCCCTTTAGCTGTATTAAGTAAATGTAATCCTAAAAAGAAAAGTTAAAAGTGTTTATCAAAATATGAAACGTTTAAAAGTATGCCGTATTTCATATATTTGTAATATATTTTTTACTTATCATTGTTTAAGCTTGTGCAATTGTCGGACAGTTGTATACTACTTTAGTTGATTAAATAGAATTATTCTGCAAAATATATTTGTATAACCATAGAAACACTAATACAATTTCTCTTCTTCTCTGAACTGATTTATAGAGAAATGTTAAAGTATTTAAGGCAGATACATTATAAGTTACTAATTAAATTTAATATAATTTATATAATACCCCAAACAGAATTGGATCAGTGCTCAGAGAATAAACTTTTTGAAGTTCAGCCAAAAATAGGAAGAAAAACCTATTTATTTTTTAACTCAAGACATGATGAGATTGTTTACAGAAGGTGCCGCATTGGACACACGAGACTCACACATGAACATTTGCTCAAAGGAGAAGAACCCAATATTGCAGCAGAAACCAAACTGTTACGCATATACTTGTGGAATGCCCTATTTTTAATGTTATCAGACAACAGTTTTTATCTGGAGGGACTTTAAATGAAATATTTTTAAATGTGAATCCTTCTAAAATTGTAAAATTTTTATATAAGTTTTAGTTTTTTTATCTTTTATATTATCATTATTATTTTTTATGTATTTTGTCTTGTGTATTATTTATTGCTGTTGATGACTTTTAATTGTTAGAATATTTTTATATTCATAGAAAAGTGGTGTTTATAAAATGTGGTAAACTTGATCTGTTTTTTTTGCCATGACATAGCCATAGAAGCTGAAATGGCAATAAAATCTAAATTCTCTCTCTATGTATATTACCCCTTACTTTACTTTTTTGCATTGAATAAGTAATTTCGTTACATTGGGTATGAACCTGATTGGTTCTTGTGCATCATCCTTGAAAAAAATGTAATACTGTAAACACTGGTTCTTGTTTAATAAGCATGCATACATACACTTTTGCATACTTTTTGCATACACTTTGCATCAAATTTGCATACAAACACTTTCCTGAAATCATGATTCATAGCAATTTGTACAAAATTTACAAAAAAAGAAACGGCTGAAATCTATGCAAAACACACATTTTTGCAGTCTATGAGTCGAACGTTGCTGTAGACTTATTTCATTATAATGACATTTCCAACTGAAACTGAATAATGAGTATGGGGTGGGATTTATTTTTGAGCTCCTCCTTTCATCCTTCACTTGTAGCAAACTAACAGTTGGAGAGGTGTGGCTAAGCAAATTTGACTCAAGCTGTCAAACTGACGTCATCAGATAAGGACTGTCCTTCCATAACCAAAACAAACATTGTTTTTTTTTTTGTGGATTTAAAGGTGCCTTAAAAAGAAAGTCTTGGTATATGTAGGCATAGTCGAATAATAAGAGATCAGTATATGGAAATGGCCATACCGTGAGCCTCAGACATGATTGTTTTCTTGTTCTCATGTCAATTTCTTGAGTGTAAAACCCCAGTGGTCAAAAGGCCAATCAGAACACAAAGCAGACTGTTACGTGACTCACAGGCTATGCCTTCATCTTTTGCATGTACTTTAGGTAGTTTATCCAGACCTGACAAGCAGTTGCATCATAAAGAGAACACACTCATGTGTTGCTCTCGAGATCATTAATATGCTCGCCTTAGGCTATGTTTGATAAACCACAGCGTTTCCTATCGAGACAACAATGATCATCAAATTCTCCTATTTTGTTAATTTATCATGTTTTTTGTGAAATTTAATGTGTATGTTTCAACAAATTAATTCCTTACCGTGTCTTCTTTGACATTATAGCTTAAAAATACAACACAATACATCTCTATCGGTCTCTTTTGTTAAGTTTAATTACAATTTAGCCTTTATTCGCATGTCATGAGCAAAATAGGGTTTTCCCTCTGATGGGTTCACATTTGTTTGTGTTCAGTGTACATCGCGTGCATGTGTGTACGTACGTGCGTGCAGAGCTCATTAATATTCACGACACGATCCAAATATGGTCAATTATGGACCTTCTGATTCTATGGGTATTTTATGGAGTAATACATGAGCATATAAAACCGTTTGTGGAGATTTTATTTGAACGTACCTAACCCATATACCTACTATGTAGATCTCAGAGAACAATTTAACCTATTAAACCAATGCCGTATATGGCACCTTTAAGTGAGCCAGTCCGGAGTCATTTTAGAAGATTTTAAGAAGAGATTAAACTCCTCATATGGATATATTTTCTGATTTCTCTTTAAACATGGTGAATGAACACTTAATTTTTAACCCTTCCAATTCCACATTCCCTACTTTAAATTTCAGCTTTTTTGTGTTTGTCTCAGGGAGTTTTATGAGCCCGGAGCTCTTATAATGGAGGAAGAAGGAGCTGTGATCGCTGGGATGCTGGTGGGTCTCAATGTGATCGATGCAAATCTGTGTGTGAAAGGAGAAGATCTGGATTCTCAGGTGAAATCTAAAACCGTCCAAACCAGATGTGCTCTTTGACTTACTCTGTTAACACTGTGTTTTGTTCTGTTTTTACTGCAGGTGTGTGTCATTGACTTTTCAATGTATCTGAAGGATCCACAAGCAACTGAGAGCAAACAAGAGTGAGTCTGAGATCATTTAGCAGACGATTATTCATTTGTTTTCTAAATGTATAGTTCGAAAGTATTAGAAAATAGTTGTTTTGTTAAATAGTGCAAATACTTCTTTTGTTAATAGGGATAATTCACCCCAAAATTAAAATCATCGTGCAATCATTTACTCATTCTTGACTTGTTACAAACGTATTTGAGTTTTGTTCTTGTGTTGAACACAAAAGTAGATACTTAAGGATGTTTAGAACCGGTAATCATCATTGACTTCCATTCTTATTTTATTTATTTATTTTTTAAGTCAATGGCTATCAGTTTTAAACATTCTTCAAAATATCTTCTTTTGTGTTCAACAGAATAAACAAAATAAAGAATAAAGTTTTGTAAGCACTTGAGGGTGTGTACATTTTTGGGTGAAATATCCCTTTAAAATCAGTTGTATTTGGTGCCTGTAGGTTTAAAAGTGACTTTTTTTCGAACTCTCTAACTGCTAACAGCGATTCAAAAATGACCGCCATTCTTGACCAGAAGCACTACATAGAAGAGCTGAACCGGCATCTGAGCTGCACAGTGACCGATCTTCAGGCCAAGATGGACTCGCTGGAGAAAACCAACAGCAAACTCATTGAGGAGGTGAAAATATCCTTAGTTTATGTTCTTATAATTTGCATAATTTTAAAATCATGCTGGTTATTAAATGGGTCAGAGACAAAAATGGGTTCCCAAGCTTTGTTTTTTCCTCATTTCATGTAATTTATACACGTTTACCATGGTTTACAGATCATTTATCGTTCAGTGTAACAATAGTTTATATACAATAATGTATTTTTAGTCATATCTACGAGAAGAATTAATTATATGACTTATTAAAGGACTTCAGGATCACAGTTCAGCCCCAAAATATTAATCACTTGAAATATTTATACTATAAATCTTTATATGCCACAGTCTCTTAAACCATTAGGTTTCATCCATTTGCCAGCAAAACAAATAATTCTAATCTTTTAAAACATTATGCAGTTTAGTATGATCACTTATTCTTTGTTTTAAGTACAGGTTAGAATAAGTGTGTTTTTTTTTTTTTGTTTGTTTGTTTATTTTGTGCGTGACTATATCAGTTACAATGAATGAAATTGGAACATTATTTTGCTCATATTTTGACATTTATATTCACAGAAAATTAAAAATAAAAGTAGACACTGCCCTGCACCAGGGTGTTCGTGGGGTCCTAAAAAGTCTTACATTTCATTCATTTTCTTTTCGGCTTAGTCCCTTTATTAATCTGGGGTCGCCACAGCGGAATGAACCGCCAACTTATCCAGCATATGTTTTTACGCAGTGGATGCCCTTCCAGCTGCAACCCATCACTGGGAAACATTCATATTCATTCATACACACACTCATTCATTCACACACATACACTACGGACAGTTTAGCTTATCCAATTCACCTATAGCGCATGTCATTGGACTGTGGGGGAAACCGGAGCACCAGGAGGAAACTCACGCCAACACAGAGAGAACATGCAAACTCTACACAGAAATGCCAACTGACCCAGCCGAGGCTCAAACCAGCGACCTTCTTGCTGTGAGGCGATCATGCTACCCACTGCGCCAGCTTGAGGCCCGCAAGTCTTACATTTCAAAAACGAAATTTTAGGCCCTAAATTCTCTGAAATATTGACGTGTAGGTCTTAAACTTGACTTTATTTATTTATTTATTTATTTATTAATTTATTTATTTTTTAACAAGTCAGAACAAAAAAAAAAAAACACTTTCAAATGACAACATAAAAACAAAAAGACATACAATATAAATACCAACTTAAATCATTTTAAACGGGTCTTAATTGTCCTTTATGTAAAGCTACCCAATCAATCCAACACACACCCAATCACCAACAATACATCTCAATAAAGCTTTTTGCAAAACACGATTTATAACTACTATTATAACAGTCTATTGTGCATTCGATTAGTTTATTAAAGTTTTATAGAGTATTGTTTTTTAAGTTATGTTGAAGAAATGTGCATGTATCAGCTAGGGTCTGCTTGATTTGACACATTATTTAAAATATGTGGCTAAGAAATAGATAATTAGAATGAGTTTCTTGATGGGCAAGTAAATAAAAAATCTAAATTCTGCTGGGGCCTTCAAAAAAAATCACTAGCGTTTAGCCTTATGTAAGTCTGAAATGTATTCTCGATGGTCTTAAAGTCTTAAATTTGACTTGGTGAAACCTGCAGAAACCCTGTTGCATAAATATGCTTTCGATATATATATGAAATCACTTTAATTTAATGTCAACAACAAAAAAATGTAAAAACATTAGGTTTTTTTTGTCTTTTCTACAGCTTACAGCAGCGACAGACAGAATCAACGCTCTGCGTGAGGAGCAAGAACAACTTCAACAAGAAAATGCAAATATTCTCCAAACTAGTCAAAGAAAAGAGGAGGTGAGATTTAGATTTTGCAGCTTGTATTGCTGATTATATAACAGTGGTGATATAAAGTCACGTCAGGTTGACATACAGCGAAATGTCATGTCTCGTAGGATCACGGTGCTACACACCGTGCTAAATAAACAATCATAAATATGAACACAATACTGGATGTAAGACCTATTTTATTTTAATACCTGACTAACATACCAGAGCGGTATGTTAATTTAACCATGCATATACTGTAAATGCTTAACTATACAAGTACTTTTACATAAGACAGAACAATATTGTGCCAGATATTGTGTAAAAGAGCTGTTTAAGGTTAAACAAAACCAGTAGCGCAACATGATTCGTGGTATATTCACAGGTAAATATTGGTGCATGTAGAAAGAAGAGTGCTTTTACAGGTGGTTTGTCAAGCCCACTCACCTGTGTAAGGCACACTCAGAAATGCACGATGTTTTTATAGAGATATCGGGTGATTTTAAGAAAGTGTCTGCTGAAAGTGTTGGTTAAAGTGTCAGAGAGATGAATGAGTGATGAATGATTTGTTGAGCTTTATTGTCATTCCGCTATATGTGTGGACATAGTGGAAAGAAATGTTGTGTCTCATAGGACCACGGTGCTACAAAAATAAACATAATCATAAATATGAACACAATACTGGACGTAAGACCTATTTTAAACCTATACGTGACTAACATACCTGAGCAGTAATCTAACTATACATGTACTATAAATACTTAACTATACAAGTACTTTTACATAATCAGAACAATATTGTGCCAGATATTGTGTATAGAGGTGTTTAAGGGTAAACAAAACCAGTAGCGCAACATGATTCGTGGTGCATTCACAGGTAAATATTGTTTTACTTGTTGTAAGATGGAGTTTAAGTAAAGTGTCCAGTGGATATAGAGAGAAGAGTGTTTCTACGGGTGGTTTGTCAAGCCCACTCGCCTGTGTGAGGCACAATGTTTTTATAGAGATATTGAGTGATTTTAAGAGTGTCTGCTGAAAGTGTTGGTTAAAGTGTCAGAGAGATGAATGAGCGTTTTCTACAGGTGGTTTGTCAAGCTCACTTACCTGTGTGAAGCTCACTAGGAAATTCACAGTGTTTTTATAGAGATACGGAGTGATCGTAAGAAAGTGTCTGGTGCGAGTGCAAATATTAGTTTATTGCTATATTATGCCTTCTGGCCTTGTATATGAAACAAGGTAAATATTACTCCCATTTGGGTTTTTTGTTTGTTTTAGGTGACTTTGCAGGACAGCCAGGTGGAGCTGGACACATATCGGCAGACTCGTCAGGGTTTGGATGAAATGTACAGTGTAGTTTGGAAGCAGTACAAGGAGGAGAAACGAATCCGGCAGGTAAGAATGCAAAGAAATCCAGCTCTGGGTGTACAGGAATAGTTTTAATTTTCAGTTAATATAATATTTCACAGTATATTGGGGGTGGGCGGCACGGTGGCTCAGTGGTTAGCACTGTTGCCTCACAGCAAGAAGGTCACTGGTTCGAGTCCCGGCTGGGCCAGTTGGCATTTCTGTGTGGAGTTTGCATGTTCTCCCCGTGTTGGCGTGGGTTTCCTCCGGGTTCTCCAGTATCCCCCACAGTCCAAAGTTATCCTCTATAGGTGAATTGAATAAACTTAATTGGCCGTAGTGTATGAGTTGCCTGTTTGAATGTGAGAGTGTATGGGTGTTTCCCAGTACTGGATTGCTGAAAGGGCATCAGTTGGTGGTTCATTCCTCTGTGGCGACCTCTGATTAATCAGAAACTAAGCCTGAAGGTAAATGAATGAATGAAGGAATGATATTAGGGGGCTTAAGCCTGGTTTATACTTCTGCGTTGAGTGATCGGCGTGACCCACGGCGCATGCCTTGCATTTATTCTTCTGCGCGCTGTTTGTGTTGCTCTGCAATAACACCTTCGAAACGCTAGCTGGCAGTAAGGTTTTCATGTTCCTCTGTGTCGAGTTTCTTCGCTGGTGTTTTGTTCTTTCTGAACGCTACCTTAATGTAGAAGTAGCTCAAACTCGCTCATTTTGAGGCGGGAACTTTAATCATAAGGTAAACACAAAACAACTTTCCATCTGGAGCTCCTTAACGGGACTCAACACTTGTAAACACTCGATCCATCGAATCGCGCAGCTCTCTGTCCCGCCCACACTCGTCAGTGATACCAAGCCGATCAATCATGGTGCTTACGATACGCGTCGTTGCAACGTGTAGTTACATTTTTTGAGAGGTGCACGTCAGCCACGGCGAGGGCTATGCGTCCACGCGCAGGCTGCGCCGGAGCATACGCATGCGCTTGAAGCAGAAGTATAAATCAGCCTTTAAGATGACTTAAAGGGATAGTTCACCCCAAAATGAATATGTTGCCATTATTTACTTATCCTCCACTTGTTCTAAACATGTTTGAGTTTCATTCTACTGTTGAACACAAAGGAAGATCTACTGGGGAAAAAAACAGCCATCGACTTCTTTTTTCCAGCAGAATATCTTCTGAAAGAAATTCATAATAGTTTACAACCACTCGAGTGTCAGACAGTGGTGAGGAAATATCATTTTATGAGTGAATTATTCCTATGAAATAAGACAAAACAACCTTAAAATAAGCTTAAAGTAAAATAAAAACTGAAATTTTTTTTCGTGAGGTTTTTTTTTCTTGATATTATTATTATTATTATTATTATTATTATTATTATTATTTTATTTATTTCTATTAAAATTTAAAAGTTTAAAGTCTGGTTACATAAAGGTTTTTCAAAATGTGTTTTCAGTCTCATCTTTCAACTTTTTTATAAGTTTATCCTGAAATTTCAACAATACATATTGTTTAGCCGCTCTTAGAATTTGCGTGGCAGGGTAATGTACAGACACCTCGTAAACATTTTGATTATTATATAAAAAGAAAACCGTAATTACATTAATAGTTTGGCCTTTGCTGTTAATAACCTTCAAAATTCAGTAATGTGCAAGTGCCAGAACTCCTTATATAGTTTACAGCCCATATTATTATAACGAGCCAATCACTGAAGCTGAAATCCACTCTTCATCCAATCAGGAGCTGCAGAAGGAGCTGGAGCTGCAAATCGGCTTGAAGCAGGAAATGGAAGTGGCCATGAAACTCCTGGAAAAGGACACGCACGAAAAGCAGGACACGCTGGTTGCGCTGCGACAACAACTGGACCAAGTCAAGAATCTCAACCTGCAGATGTTCAACAAAGCACAGGTGGTGCACTTTGTTGTCGTATAATACTGTATATTTCTGCAATTGATAGTTTTCAGTCACGTGACCTGCGGGCAAAAAAAAACCCAATGGGCCTTAATGGCAGCTACATTGAGAAGCACTCTCCATAGAAGCACAGCACAAACCAGTCATATTTCAAGCTACAGATATTTGGATCATATATCAAGAGAACAAATCAGAGATATGGTCACAAACTGTAAATTTTGGCCACTTGCAATCCATATACTGTACCCGCAACTGTTTTTCAGACATTTAAAATAGTTAAGTCCCTGTCAGAGGTCCAATTCGGCAATGTTTACATTTATCTTGTGGATATTCCTCAGTGATTTAATCATTGTTGATGACATTATAGCTCGTAAGTGAGAGCTTGTGCTTAAAATAGTCTTGTTGTTCACTTTGCATTTCAATTTCTTCTTTAATTGATAAACATAACCTGCAAGAATATAAACCGTATTAAAAGCATACAAATGTACTGACAGTTATCGGTACTAGGGCTGCACAATAGATCGCAAAATTACCCTTAACAGTATATGCAATATATGTGAGTCTAGATGAGAGGACAATGATAACAGCCAGAGTTCGAATATCTGCGCAGGTTTTCACTCATTCATTGTGTTTTAAAGACTAAATGTTTGCAGCTTGAAACCGTTTTATAGCCTGAATTCGAATTAATTGCATCCGAAAAATATCTTTTACTGGTTTATTTTAGACCGCATAGTGGCTCAGTGTCGCCTCACAGCAAGAAGGTTTGCTGGTTCGAGGCCCAGCTGGGTCTGTTGGCATTTCTGTGTGGAGTTTGCATGTTCTCCCAGTGTTGGTGTGGGTTTCCTCCGGGTGCTCCGGTTTCCCCCACAGTCCAAAGACATGCGCTATAGGTGAATTGGATAAACTAAGTTGGCCATAGTGTATGAGTGTGTGTGAATGGGTGTTTCTCAGTACTAGGTTGTGGCTGGAAGGGGATCCGCTGTGTAAAACATATGCCTGAATAGTTGACCTTTCATTCTGCTGTGGCGACCCCTGATAAATAAGGGTCTAAGCTGAAGGAAAATGAATGAATGTTTATTTTAATATTATTTAATAAATGATTTTAAAACTTGGCTAATAAAAAATAGCATTTTTCAAGGGAAATGTTATATCGTTATCGCAATACTCAACAACCATTTGGCACAAATCTATACATTTCTCCTGTCTGGCTGTTCTTTCTATGAAGGAATTATTGTAGAAGGCAGGTCTCCTCATCGGTTAATAACACTATATGTTATCGCACAACAATTATCTGGCCTGTGACTTGGATATTAATGTTTTGTCCACCATGGAGGCGTTTCGTTCCCCTTATGGTGCGACGTCACGTGAACACTATTAATAGGATTAGTTGCAGCCAATTGAAACGTATATGTTGTCATTTGATGCAAAAGGCGTCTGACCGAGTGGCCCAGAAAAAAGAGGAGGACATGGTACATCTGGAAAAGAAGATGATCCAGATGGAGGCGGCCATGAAGGAACTGGAGCAGAGGTAATGGCACACTGAAAAATGAATGTTTTGTTGTTAACTCGCCCTCATGTTATTTCATTGAAAAACGATAATTATCCCTGATGGATGTTTCCTATTTTTTAAACATATGTTCCCTTCATGTCAGGGGCATGAAACTCTCCAACTTTTCGTTTCTCAATACGTGTTCTTCAGCAATCTTGCGTCCTCGTGTAACGTCATCATCAACTGGCAAAGTTCAGTTCCAAAACTCAAGAGCGGAGGACGCGTGTGAAAGTTCCCGGATGTGTTCTCGATATCGAGGATGCACCGATGCAGACTCGAGCGCAAAACTCGCTCAAGAACTCCCAGAAGTCATTGCGGCTGAATAAAGGAGCTGGGAAGCGCAGCATTTTATATAGATTTATTATTAAAGTTCAGAAGTAAACCGTATTTATCTCAGGAGTTTCCCTAAATGAGACGATGAAAGTAAACATTACCATGAAAATCTTAATAGAGAAATTAACACGTTAAGGGTGATTATTTGCTGAAATTCATATTAAGATCGCTTTTATTTGTATTGTGCA
>CAIGQW010054354.1:5093717-5116815 GCA_903798125.1 Danio choprae
AAATGTTAAACCCATTATAAATCTGGAAGCTTTTCCATTTCTGCAAAGCCCTGGGTCTAGACCACAAATGAAAACAAAAACTCTATCTCTTGTGTGACGTCGCCCGGTAGCTCTGTCACTCGGGAGGAGCTCGGAGTAGAGCCGCTGCTCCTCCACATCGAGAGAAGTCAGCTGAGGCGTGTCTCACCGGGAGGAGGCCTCGGGGAAGACCCAGGACATGCTGGAGGGACTATGTCTCTCGGCTGGCCTGGGAACGCCTCGGGATCCCCCTGGAGGAGCTGGAGGAAGTGTCTGGGGAGAGGAAAGTCTGGGATTCTCTCCTAAGACTGCTGTCCCCGCGACCCGGAAAAGTGGTTGAAAATGAATGAATGAATATCCCTTATGTGTGTGCGCACAAACACAGACGTGTATGACTGCAACAGAGAACATTTTTATAGAAAATGGCAAAAGCAAATCTACATAACTGGTGTAAATCAGAAAAATGTACATCAATAAATGAAGAACTGATACTAAAGCACAAAATCCACATGGAGTGTGTGGGTCACTCACACATGCACGTGTAGTTGTCTGAGGCTTTGTTTTAGATTTTGGCAAATTTCAAATAATTAATAATATATCAGACAACAGCAACAAAAAATGATGTATTGTAGAACGTTAAAATATATCTAGTGAAATGTATATCGTCAATTTGTGACAGAGTTTTCTGAAGCATCAAGAAATATTACTGCATATGTCACGTATGTGTGTGTGTGTGTGTGTGTGTGTGTGTGTGAACTCTCATTTAGTCTCAAGATATGATTTGCATGTAGATTTTCTAAAGCTTGTTAACACAAGTATCTGCTCCTCAGGCTTCAGAACTCAGAGGACGTGCAGAAGAACACTGATGAGCAGCAGAACGAGATCCAATCGGAGATGAAGGGGAAAGTGAACGCTCTGCAGAAGCGGCTCTCTGACCTCGACACACTCCGGTAGTGGCAAAGAAGGCTTTTGTAAAACCTGTCAACATTATAATTTGACCTCCTCAAGATCTTGCTTTATTAGCGTGGTTGCTATTGTCTGTTTCCACAGGGCAGGTCTGGAGTCGGAGCTGAGCGCGGAGAAAGAACAGCGTCAGATCCTGCAGAAGGAGCTGCAGAGAGAACAGGACAACAGTGCAGAGCTGCGCACACAACTGCAGCAACTGCAGGGCCTGCAGATGGTCAGATATACTGCCATCAACAAACACTCAATACATTATCCTCGGTTATACCAAATCAAAGCAAGAGTGAAGCGAAAACAATAGTGTTCTTCCAAAAAAGAAATGCAATAAATATAATTATATTTTTATATAAATAAATATTTGTATAAACAAACACCTACTCACCGGCCACTTTTTTAGGTACACCTTACTACTAGGTTGGACCCCTTTTGCCTTCAGAACTGCCTTGATCCTTCGTGGCATAAATTCAACAAGGTACTGGAAATATTTCTCAGATTTTGGTCCATATTGACATGTTTAGCATCACGCAGTTGCTGCAGATTTGTCGGCTGCACATCCATGATGCGAATCTCCCGTTCCACCACATCCCAAAGGTGCTCTATTGGATTGAGATCTGATGACTGAAGGCCATTTGAGTACAGTGAACTCATTGTCATGTTCACGAAAGCAGTCTGAGAGGATTTGCGCTTTATGACATGGCGTGTTATCCTGCTGGAAGTAGCCATCAGAAGATGGCTATACTGTGGTCATAAAGGGATGGATATGGTTAGCAACAATACTCAGGTAGGCTGTGGCGTTGACACGATACTCAGTTGGTACTAATGGGCCCAAAGTGTGCCAAGAAAATATCCCCCACACCATTACACCACCACCACCAGCCTGAACCGTTGATACAAGGCAGGATGGATCTATGCTTTCATATTGTTGATGCCAAATTCTGTCCCTACCATCCGAATGTCGCAACAGAAATCGAGACTCATCAGTCCAGGCAACGTTTTTCCAATCTTCCATTGTCCAGTTTTGGTGAGCCTGTGCAAATTGTAGTCTCAGTTTCCTGTTCTTAGCTGACAGGAGTGGCACCCGGTGTGGTCTCCTGCTGCTGTAGCTCATCCGCCTCAAGGTTGGACGTGTTGTGCGTTCAGAGATGCTCTTCTGCATTCCTCGGTTGTAAAGAGTGGTTATTTGAGTTACTGTTGCCTTTCTACGAACCAGTCTGGCCATTCTCCTCTGACCTCTGGCATCAACAAGGCACTTGAGCTCACAGAACTGCCACTCACTGGAAATTTTCTGTTTTTCGGACCATTCTCTGTAAACCCTAGAGATGGTTGTGCGTGAAAATCCCAGTAGATCAGCAGTTTCTGAAATACTTAGACCAGCCCGTCTGGCACCAACAACCATGCCACGTTCAAAGTCACTTAAATCACCTTTCTTCCCCATTCTGATGCTTGATTTGAACTGCAGCAGATTGTCTTGACCATGTCTAAATGTCTGACTGATTAGAAAATTGCGTTAACAAGTAGTTGGACAGGTGTACCTAATAAAGTGGCCAGTGAGTGTATATATTATTCACACACAAAATATATGTGTGTGTGTGTGTGTGTATGTGTATATATATATATATATATATATATATATATATATAATTTAGTAAAGAGTAAAGGATGAGCTGACAGTATTTGTGTTCCCGCAGGAGTTGCTCGATCTTCGTCAGGAGAAGCAGCAGCTCCAGCAATTGTGTGAAGAGCAGGAACAGGCTCTACAGGAGATGGGCCTTCATCTCAGCCAGTAAGACTCTCTCCTCTTTCTAGATCAGCCTCTGTTTATGTCACACGCTCGCCTAACACTCCAATTCTGCTCTCAGATCCAAACTCAAGATGGAGGACTTCAAAGAGGTCAATAAAGCCCTGAAGGTAAAAGTGATTCACCTTTTCTGTTCGTTTCTACCGCAAAGATTCATTCAGCTAATACTGTTAGCATCTTGCTACTGTTTGTTTTATTCAACTTGGCTGTGATGTCATAAAAGTAATTATTTATAGATTTGTAACAGCTAATATGGGAACAGCTAAATGAGCAGATGTGCAAATCATAGCTGATAGTTAAACTTTAATACTTAATATTCACGCTAGAAATATTTCTATGCTAGCAACATGTTAATCCTTGGTAAAAACTTATTAGTAACATGCTAATTCTTACTAATTATAAACTAATACGTGCTAAAAACCTGACAACGTGCTCATTCATAATAGAACCATGTTAAGTGGTAGAACCATGATTGCAATATGATTGCTATTTGATATTAGAAATATGCTAGCAACATGTCCATTCATGTCAGAAATGCACTAGCAACATGCTAATTCATGTTAACATGTTAATGTATGCTTGAAACCTATTTCAATAGAAGTTTGATTACTTCTTATTAATCAGCTTAACTATTAATTGAGCTAATTCTTAATAATTCAAAACAAAACATGCTAGAAACTTGTTAGCGACATATTCATAATAAACAAGTGAAGCGATAGAAACATAATAGCAATGTGCTAATTGATATTTGAAATATGCTAGCAACATGGCGGTTCGTGTTAGAAATGCACTAGCAACATGCTAATTCATGTTAACGTGTTAATGTATGCTTGAAACTTGTTATTTCACTAGAAGTATGATGGCCGCAAGTATTCATGCTAGAAACCATTCATGTTAGAAATATGCTAATGACACATGTATGAAACAATATGTTTATGAAAATGGCTAACATCTTAATTAATTCTATAAGCAACCTCATTCTTTTTAGAAACATGCTAACAATATACAATTCAATCTTCGTTTTACGTTAAAGCAGCTAGCATAACGTTATTTAACAATATATGGTGACCTTTGTGAACTCTCGGGAGCTATGGAAGTGAAAATGTAAAACAGGAAATATATTGTGTCCATTGTTATTGTTTACGTCCCTCAAAATGCTCTATAGAAATGTAACAGCTCATATCTGAAGAGCTAAATAAGCAGACATGCAATTCATAGCTGACAACTAAGCTTTAATGCTTTATATTCACACTAGAAATATTTATATGCTAGCAACATGCAAATCCTTGTTAAAAACATGCTAATTCTTACTAATTAGAAGACTAAAACAGCATACTCCGTCATAATAGAAACGTGAAGTAGTAAACACGATAGCAATGTGCTAATTGCTATTTGAAATATGCTAGCAGTATGTCAGTTCATGTTAGAAATGCACTAGCGACATGCTAATTCATATTAAGTACATGCTAACTCATGTTAATGTATGTTTAAAACCGTTTTGTTCAATAGGAGTATGATGGCCACGTTTGTTCATGTTAGAAATATGCTAATGACATGTGTATAAAACAATATATATGAAACATGCTAGCAACTTCGTTCTTGCTAGAAACATGCTAACAATGTGCTAATTCTTCTCAGAATCCATAATAAATTCTAATATTCCAGCTAGCAATATGATAATTCATAGCTTTGTCAAGCTAACATCAAAGTTTGTCATGAAAGTTGGCATCTTTTTTTTTTTTTTTGTAAATTAGTTTAAAGACATTTTAAAGTGTCAAATTTCATTACAATCTCTCGTTAGCTTGACAAAACTATATAAATCTCCACACACAATTTTTATTTTGTAAAGAAGCATGTTCTGCTCACCATGTTTACATTTAATATAATCCACAGTACATCTAAATCTGTAAGATATTGAAATATTTTAACAGTGTAAAATAACAATATTTCAGTATTTTCTATTGAAATATATTTTAAACTGCCATTTATTCCTGTGGTTTAATGTTGAGTTTTTAAGCATTATTCTAGTCGCATGATCCTTCAGAAATCACTCTATCATTTTCATATTCAAATTAGCTTTTTTTTCCCCCCATTTTTATTTTTTTCAGCTTTAAATAAAAGACGTTCAGAAGAACAGCATTCATCTAAAAAACCTTTTCTGATATTTCCAATGTCTTTATCATCACTTTTGATCGATTTAAAGAAGGGCTGCTCAACCCTGATCCTGAAGATCGACCTTCCTGCTGAGTTTAGCTCCAACCCTGATCAAACTCACCTGAACCAATCAAGACCTGAGCAGCACTGGATAATTACAGGCAGGTGTGTTTGATATGGGTTGCCACTGAAATCTGCAGGACTAGATCTCCAGCAGGGTTGGTCACCCCTGATTTAAAGCATTCCGGCTGAATCAAAGTTTCCCCAGTTTCCAGTTTCCCCTACAGTCCAAAGACATGCAGTACAGGTGAATTGGATTATCTAAATTGGCTGTAGTGTAACAGTGTGTGTGAATGAGTGTGTATGGGTATTTCCCAATACTGGGTTGCAGTTGGAAGGACATCCGCTGCATAAAACATATGCTGCAATAGTTGCCGGTTTATTCCGCTGTAGCGAGTGACTAATGAAAAAATGATAGATTTTTGTCTATTCTGTTCTCCAGGGTCATGCGTGGCTAAAAGATGACGAAGCTACACAGTGCAAGCAGTGCCAAAAAGAGTTCTCAATCTCTCGGAGGAAAGTGAGTGATGCTCCATGCTCGGTTATTGACACACAGTATCTCCAATGTTTGACAGCAGCTCACCTCTTGTGTTTGTGTTTGAAGCACCATTGCAGGAACTGTGGAGACATTTACTGCAGCAACTGCTCCAGTAATGAGCTGGCTCTGCCCTCGTACCCGAAACCAGTGCGTGTGTGTGACGTCTGCCATTCCCTTCTCCTCCAGCGTAGCTCCACCGGCTCCTGACAGCACTCTGAATGATCGAGTGCGTGTGTGTGTGTGCGCGTGTGTGTAACTACAGGCCAACTGCATAAATCAACTCTCCATCTGTGTTTTTAACACGTATGCATTAAAGCACAGGTGTCAAAGCCAGTTGCTGGAGAGCCGCAGCTCTGCACAGTTTAGTTCCAACCCTGCTTCAACACCTTGGAGAGCCGCAGCTCTGCACAGTTTAGTTCCAACCCTGCTTCAACACCTTTACCTGTAGGTTTCAAACAAGCCTGAAGGACTCAATTAGTTTGGTCAGGTGTTTTTAATTAGGGTTGGAACTAAACTGTGCAGAGCTGCGGCCCTCCAGGAACTGGCTTCGACACCTGTGCATTAAAGGAACATTCCGCTGTTGTTGTTGTTTTTTGGAAATAGGCTCATTTCACAACTCCCTCAGAGTTAAACTGGGGTTTTACCATTTTTTTAATCCATTCAGCCGATCTCCGGAGCACTTTTAGCTTAGCTAAGTATAAATCATTGAATTTGATTAGACCGTTAGCATCTCTCTCAAATGACTAAATAGTTTTGATAATTTTTCTGTTTAAAGCTTGACTCTTCTGGAGCTGCATCATGTACTAAGACCAACAGAAAATGAAAAGTTGATATTTTCTAGGCTGATCTGGATAGGAACTATACTTTCATTCCGGCAGAATAATTAAGGAACTTTACAGCTGTACCACACTATCACACAACGTTATTATGCAGAGCTGTTGTCTAGATACTTAGCTGGATTTTTAAGGGCTACGTAATATCGTTATGCCTGCTGTCATTGTATGGCAACGAAGTTCCTTGATAACTACGTCTCCAATTGATCTTAGTACACAATAGAACTACAGAAGAGTCTAAACAGGAAAATTATTACAAAAAAAAGACTTTCTTTTTGAGATGCTAATGGTCTAATCTGATTCAATGACTTATGCTAAGATAAAAGTGCTCATGCCATATCAGAGACTTTCTAAATAAATTCAAAAATAGTCAAACTCATCAGTTTAACTAAGAGTTATAAAATGACCCTTTCTTTTGACTCAAAGCTTAGTTGCAAAATCATATGCAATAGGAGGACGCGTGGATGAATTAGAAACTAACATCAGTATGATTGTATTTATAATTATAGTCTCCATTTTAGGGAGAGAACTAACATGAATGAGCCTTTCAGGTGTTGGCAGAGCATAAATGCTTTTTCTTTTTGATACTCTTTAAGCTTTTTAGTCTGGAGTCACGTCTCCATTTGTAATGTTTTTGTAAATTGATTAGTCTTATTTAAGACCTGGCGTAACTGAAGTATAATCAATCTCACTCGTTTGTGCTGTTAAGATGGAGACTCTGCATGTCATCCACAAATATCACTAGCAGAACTCACCGCTCAAAACAACGGGGACCGATTCCTATATGAAGTTAGTTGCTATGTTTATTACTCACACTAACAATTAAAGCAGTCACGAAGTCTATAAAGGACGTGTCTTTAATAGTACGCAAGACTAAAGAGCAAATGGATTGCATTTTTGTTTGGTTTTTGCTTATACCAGTCTAAGTCTAAATCTTTTTAACTTTTTAAGGCTCTCTGTATACAAAAAGTGTATATTTTAGACTGTATGACAGATCCTCGTGCTGTACACTCCTGTTCATAAAGCTGTAATGAAGTTTCTGGAGATTTTAGTAGAATTGTGTACGGTTTAATAAACACTGCCGCAAATGTATTAATCTGTGAAGACATGAGGAATCGGACATTTGTAAACTTGGTTGACTACACTGAAATCACAGTAGATTGGGGAGAGAGAAAAGCAACATGCAGCTAAACAAAACCCTTCCCATCATGCTTTAAAATAATACATTCCCTCCTGAACAGAAACACTCAAACAATTTTCTTGGTTTAAGCAATAGGATATGATGTGCTACAATCACCTCCATGTGCGAAGACGTCAGCTTGTAAAGGCTTTGATAACATTGGCCAGTGAGGAAACTAAAATCAATATGCTCAACTGTAAAAACACATTCATAGGGGTGTCACGTTTCAGAAAATGAAAAACTTCAATGTAACATGTCAACAAGGAACAGAAAACTCTTGTGCTCCGAACACAACTTAAACGGGAGCAGCAAACAAAGTACAAACCAATGAAAGGAGACACTGCTGAAACAGAGCCGCTACATCCCCCAGCCTCCATTCATTCCCATGGACCCGCGGCTTCCTCCGCTGTAGTAACTGCTGCCCAATCCGCCCGAATTACCTGACAGGAGGAACAAATACACACTTCAGGACCAGGGAGTTCTCAGAGCGGGAATAAGTCACTTCTGCTCTCATTCTAATAGGGTGCCATTTACACTAGTGAGTTTTTGCTTAATAACCTTTAGGTTTTGTTACCGTTATGCCTTGTGTACACACTAGTCTGTCATTTTCAACCCAAGAAGAGTTATTAAGAATTATTAAGACCCCAGAAGTAGGTATACTACCCATACTAAAGTAGGAACTGCATTTTAATTTATCTCACGACTATTATAAAAGTATGCTCTATATAATATGAATACAAGTAGTATGAATGGAATACTACATTCTCATTCATAAATCTCTCATGTGTCCTCATAGGATCTTGCCGGAAGCAGTAGGGCATCTGGTACTTCTCGTCTACTGTTTTTGTATACTATGAATTTGAATATACTACTTGGTTCACATAGTGTTTTTCCACATACTATATAGTATGGATGTATTCAATTTCCCCTGCAAACATTCGAAAAGTTAGAATAGCGGTGAAATATGTTTATAATCTATATGTAAATGCCTCTAAACTCTAAAGGTTTGATTTATACTTCTGCGTCAAGCTGTACTTTGGCTCTCATCCTAAAGATGTCGCTATCTTTCAAGTTTATGAACTTAAAATGGAGGGAAAAAACAAAACAAGATCATGGCAGAGGTTCACCTTATCTAATGGATGTCAGTGCCAACAAATTGAAAGTGTGATATGTGGAAGTATTTCATATTTAAGTTGTGCCTGCAAAAGGAAAACCCTGTGATTACAACAGACACAAGTAGTGCAATTAAGTACAGTGCTCAGCATATATGAGTACACCCCATTATGAAAATGAATATTTTTATCCATTTCCCAGTGAATATAGGCTATATATGGGTGCATTTGAACAAAACAGATTTATTAAACAAATATATTTATTAAAATAACATTTTAGTCACAGAACATCTTTATAAACAGAAAGATAATACATTTAAATTCATGCTAAATATTGAAAAAATGACAAACTACAAAATTTCAATACAACTTTTTGTTTCTCTTGGATTTTGCTCTTATTACATTTTTATTTCATATTTTTCCCTAACATAAATTTGGGTGTCCTCATTTTTGGACCATTACCATAAGGTATGTTGTTAGATTGGCTCCAGGTTTGGCTTCAGTACTGACTGATCTAATGTATGCACAAATATAATATTGCATAGCTTCCTATAGAAAATATTCATTTAAATGAGAGATTTGTGAGGGGTGTACTCATATCTGTTGAGCACAGTGCAAATCAAAAGTATTCACATTCATTACTCGGGTAGAAGTATAGATACTAGGGGGTTTAAAAAGATTTTTGTTGTTGAAGTATCAACTCAGGATTTGTGCTCAAGTAAAAGTAGTGATTTCAAAACTACTTAAAGTATAAAAGACGAGCAACTGAAGTTCTCCTTTATTTCTGACAGGATTTAAGCATTTGTCATGAAGACAAATGGATTTCCTGTATAAAATTGAGTCCTAGAGATGGTGTAAGATTCAACAACACAACACACCTAAGAAACCACCTGTGTAGCTCTTCGATTTATGGTTAGTTAGGATGTCTTGTGTACACAATGTCCAGACGCCGGATTTATGGGCTTGTTTTGAACGTTTTTTTTTTAATATCTTAAACGCGTCAGAAAGTTGTTGATTAACTATTGCGCATTTACGATGTTTTTATCATGTGCGCTGACAGTTCGTGCTTCCCTTAAATATGCACAAAAATTTAAACATTATTTGGTAGTAGGGCTGCACAATATATCATTTCAGCATGGATATCGCAGTGTGCGATTATGGCATAATTAAGCAATTTCAATTGAGTTTAAACCATTTGGACACACGAAATGACAAAGTTTGCCACTTTAACTAAGATTGTTTAATTATACCATGAAGACTAGAGTTTTATTTTACCTCAATACTCTTAGACTTTACCTAAAAGTGTTGTTTATTTAATGTTTTATCTTTGTTCTATTGTTTTCATCTGTGATTTAATTGATTTTATTTTGTATATACACTCACCGGCCACTTTATTAGGTACACCTGTCCAACTGCTCGTTAATGCAAATTTCTAATCAGCTAACCACATGGCAGCAACTCAATGCACTTAGGCATGTAGACATGTTCAAGAAGATCTGCTGCAGTTCAAACCGAGCATCAGAATGGGGAAGAAAGGTGATTTAAGTGACTTTGAATGTGGCATGGTTGCTGGTGCCAGACAGTATTTCAGAAACTGTTGATCTACTAGGATTTCACGCACAACCATCTCTAGGGTTTCCAGAGAATGATCCGACAAAGTGAGCGGCAGTTCTGTGGGCGCAAATGCCTTGTTGATGCCAGAGGTCAGAGGAGAATGGCCAGACTGGTTCCAGCTGACAGAAAGGCAACAGTAACTCAAATAACAACTCGTTACAACTGAGGTATTCACAAGAGCATCTCTGAACGCACAACACATGGAAGCTTGAGGCAGATGGGGTACAGCAGCAGCAGAAGACCACAGCGGGTGCCACTCCTGTCAGTCAAGAACAGGAAACTGAGGCTACAATTCGCACAGGCTCACCAAAATTGGACAATAGAAAATTGGAAAAATGTTGACTGGTCTGATGAGTCTTGATTTGTGCTGCGACATTCGGATGGTACGGTCTGAATTTGGTGTCAACATGGATCCATCCTGCCTTGTATCAATGGTTCAGGCTGGTGGTGGTGGTGTAATGGTGTGGGGGATATTTTCTTGGCACACTTTGGGCCCATTAGTACCAATTGAGCATCGTGTCAACGCCACAGCCTACCTGAGTATTGTTGCTCACCATGTCCATCTCTTCATGACATGAAGCCATCAGAAGATGGGCACACTGTGGTCAAAGCGCAAATCCTCTCCGACTGGTTTCTTAAACATGACAATGAGTTCACTGTACTCTAAATGGCCTCCACAGTCACCAGATCTCAATCCAATAGAGCACCTTTGGGATGTGGTGTAACAGGAAATTCGCATCATGGATGTGCAGCCAACAAATCTGCAGCAACTGTGTAATGCTATCATGTCAATATGGACCAAAATCTCTGAGGAATATTTCCAGTACCTTGTTGAATCTATGCCACGAAGGATTAAGGCAGTTCTGAAGGCAAAAGTGGGTCTAACCTAGTACTAGTAAGGTGTACATAATAAAGTGGCCGATGAGTGTATATCGTTTGAGCACCGATATCACAATGTGTGCATCTGCAATAGTCATATCGCGAGATATGCAATGTTGAATTAGGATTATAGATGACCAGAAACCACAGGTCAAAACACATGAGATTCATGGAGACACTGCACAATTGAACCACAATAGAGTACAAGTTCACATCATCTGCATGTGTTTTAAGGACTATGTGAGCATTTTAGGAGAGTTTCAAGCATTTTAATAGGGCATAAAGAAGTTAATAAAGATTAATTTTATTGAATTATTTATATGAAGACCATGCAATGTTATTTTACATTTTATTACTCAATTTCTGTACCCGAACACTGTAAGACTCTCCCCAGAAAACCATAAAGCACAGTTTATTTCACTTTAATATTTGCTCCATTGTGTTTCCAAAAAGAGTTAAGTCATGTGGTGAAATTGTATTTATACCGCTAATATATAGATAGCAGAGAAGAAAATTATCGCCATGTCAAATTTTTCCAATATTGTGCGGCCCTACCAGCACTTGTACATACAGTTGAAGTTAGAATTATTAAACCCCCTGAATTATTAGCCCCCCTGTTTATTTTCTCCCAATTTCTGTTTAATTCTGTTTAATCTGATCAACACATTTCTAAACATTAGTTTTAATAACTCATTTCTAATAACTGATTTATTTTATCTTTGCCATGATAACGGTAAATAATATTTTACTAGAAATTTTTCAAGACACTTCTATACAGCTTAAAGTGACATTTAAAAGCTTAACTAGGTTAATTAGGTTAACTAGGCAGGTTAGGGTAATTAGGCAAGTTATTGTACAATGATGGTTTGTTCTGTAGACAGCTGAAAAACAATATAGCTTAAAGGGGGTAATAATTTTGACCTTAAAATGTTTTTTTTTTTTTTTTTTTAAACTGCTTTTATTCTAGCCAAAATAAAACAAATAAGACTTTCTCCAGAAGAAAACACATTATCAGACATACTGTGAAAATGTCCTTGCTCTGTTAAACATCATTTGAGAAATATATAAAAAAGAAAAAAAATTCAAAGGGGGTTTATTACTTCTGATTTCAACTGTAAATGCGCACAAAACTGACATTTTTAATGAAACATTAATAACTATAATCAAATCATCCTAATCAAAAACCAATGGAACAAGAAACAAATCACTAAATTGTTTTGCAAAGTATTATTTTGAAAGGATGTGTGTTAGACTGTGATGAAGTTTACTTCGGGCTAACCAATCACCATGCTCATTTTACATGCAGCCTTCACTAAATTGTGTTCTTGGTTAGATATAATATTAGATATTATAATATAATATAATTAGATTTGAAACAGCATCAAAATAGAAAATGTTAATATTGAAGTGCTGTTGAACTGTTCTTGTATTTACCTGATCAGCTACAACAGGACAACACGAAAGGCTTTTAAATCAGGCATTACAAACAGCTACCCTTAGGGGTCCAAGGCCGATAGGATTTGGCATGGAAGCGGCTAGCAGAGCTACGGAAGAGCTGACACTCACTGTAGTCACTGTAGCCCCCCATGCCACTCTGGTTAGCATAACCACCGCTGTAGCCTGAGCCCATCTGTTGACTGCTGTGTCCGTATGACGACTGGTTTCCTGTGGAGCGACAATAATGGATTTCTGTGAGCAGCTCATTTAGGGTTATCAAAGTCTAACGATGAGCTGGAGAAGAGGTCTTACCCATACCGCCCATCATTTGACCACCATATCCTCCACTTCCGCCTCCAGCTGTGGAGTTCAGGAACAGCTCCACATAACGGTGCTCTGCATCAAAGTATTGTCAGTCAGGCTCAAAACATCATATCTTAATCCACCAGTTCATTGTTTTCACATGTTCAGTCTGCATTTGTTGGATCATGGAAGGTCTGATGTGATGTAATCTGACCAGGGTCTTAATATGCTTCACTTAAAATGTCTTTTTAACCCTGAAAAGGATCATTTGTTTAATTGTTTAACCCTTGTGTGCTGTTGGGAAAGTTTCCATGCAGTCTGGGGTGATTTGGAGTTTTAATTTAGCCACAACTTTCTCTGTGTTTCAGCAAATGAAATGATTTTTGGTGACAAATCTCATTTTGGCACATATTTTGGGAAAATGCTTTGAAATTTTTAAAAAACTCTGGGCAAATTTACAAGCCTTTCATTATGTTGGGGGCTGTTTTTGCCCCATTGACTTCCATTACAATGACATTTTTTGACTGCAAAGCTATGACACCATATTATTATGTATTCTTTATTGTTGGTGGTTTTCCCTGTTGGGATAAGGTCAAATTTATAATTTTTCCTGCTAATCATCAGTTGCAGTGCAAAAAAAGCTTAGTTTCTGGCTTTTATATGGAGTTATATAAAGTATAGTATGAGTGTGTGAGTGTGTGTGCAAGAGAGACCTTTGTGTATTTACTTTGAAATGTCTGAGAAAATCTAAATAAGCAGCTCAGCTCTTAGAACATAGTAAGTGTATTTATGCACGCACACTAGAATTTGTTTTTATACTCTATATAAAAACCTGGAACTTTTTTGCACATCCCTATCTAAAGGGTTAATGATGGCAACTGATGATCAACAGTAAAAATGACAAATTTTACCTCTTCCCAACAGAGAAAACCACCAACAATCAAGCAAATAATTAGATTACTGATGTCCATGTAAACAGTCACTGTCTGAAAATAGTGAGTTTTGCTATCCCTTCAACCACAAACGCTTACGCATATTGGCTTTGTCTTTGGACATGGCAGCCACCGCGTCCTCATGCGTGGCAAACTCTACATCCGCCTCTCCTGTCACTCTCCCATCAGGACCAATCTCTAAATGAACACGCACCGGGTTCAGTGGAGAGAAGAACTAAGGATAACATGGAGACAGAGAGCTTTAGAAATTGATCAAATAAATGCTTTGAGATAACAATCATGTGATCTTTGTATATTTAGATGTCAAAATTATTAGCCCTTCTGTGAATTGTTTTTCTTTTTTAAATATTTCCCAAATGATGTTTAACAGAGCAAGGAATTTTTCACAGTATTTCCTATAATATTTTTTCTTCTGGAGAAAGTCTTATTTGTTTTATTTCGACTAGAATAAAAGCAGTTTTTAATTTTTTTAAAACCCATTTTAAGGTCAATATTATTAGCCTCATAAGCGATATTTTCAATCGTCTACAGAACAAACCGCTGTTAAACAATGATTTGCCTAATTACCCTAACTTGCCTAATTAACCTAGTTAAGCCTTTAAATGTCACTTTAAGCTGAATACTAGTATCTTGAAAAATATCTAGTAAAATATTATGTGCTGTCATCATGACAAAGATAAAAGAAATCAGTTATTAGAAATAAGTTATTAAAACTGTTATGTTTAGAAATAAAAAAAATAATAAAAATCTTCTTTCCATTAAACAGAAATTGAGGGATTAAATATTACAGGGGGCTAATAATTCTGACTTCAACTGTATATAAGGACTCACATTGTATATGTCGGTCTCAGTGGCTCTGTAAGGAAGGCCTCTCATGTGCACACAGTGTCCCGTTGTGCTCTGAAAGGAGGAGCCGCCGTCTCCATAACGACCATCTATGAGGCAAAAAAAAACCATTCAGCCTGATTATCCTTCACACGAGATAAAAGTTTAAAGATAAAAGTTCAAAGCTTTGAACAGAGCAAAGTCAGTTCTTTGCTCATTTTATCTGATGAACAGTCCCCTTGAAATCACATCAGGTTTGAACCAACAACCTTTAGGCTAGCAGCCCAAATATGCAACTATTATGCCCTAGCAATGTCATCCAAGTGGAATGGTGCATAAAGCTTTGGATTAGATAACTGTATATTCTGTGAATGTTCTATAAGCTTAAACAATTAAATATAATGTAAGTGACACAAATGTCAAACATTCCCAGAGAATGCATGGACCGATAAACTGCAAACCTTGAGGAAAGATTAATATACTTAATCTATATCCAACTTTTTTTCTAAGTAACAGATGGGAACTGCCAGGATAGGATTCAGTTGTTCTGTTCTGGTCTTTATAAAATCCCAATTGAAAGCGGGTTACGAGGCGGTTCACACAGAACACGTTTTTCCTTTCCAATGTGCTACTTGTCTATTGTTTTCAATGTAAACATGTGCTTGAGAAATGTGTGCGACCATTACACTAGTGTCTTTTAAAGCACCGTGCACATGAGCGCCACATTTTTTAGACAGCGTTAAAAGTTAAACAAGTTAAAGTTATACAAGTTAAAAGAACTCAACTTTTACACACAACGCTGCTCATCACTGTCAGTTCCATAGCAGTGGACCAATCAGAAGAACAATCAGAAGGCGCTCAATGGCTGTGTCCGTATATAGACCATTTTGAGGCATGTAAACAATAACAATGGTCCTAACGTAGTTCCTGTTTTACATTTTTAATTATAGCTTCCGAGAATCCAAAAAGGTCCAAATATTGATAAATAATGGTTTGACAGGGGTTTAAGCTTTAAGTTATGATTGAATTGACTTTTGTTACAGTTATGAAATCGTTTGACAACAAGCAGGAAATGTTCACGAGCCAATGACATCACCACATTGAAATGGTCTATAGAAGCAAAAATTACGCATTCAGTGTGAATGAACCCTAATAAGACCTGTCACAATGGCTGCATCCAAAAGCTCTAAAATGCTTTTTTCAGAGGCAACATTGAAAAGCGGGAAGACATCAAGGGCAGCTCCAAATCCAATTTCAGCTTTACTTAATGTTTCGAGAGGTACCTTCTTCTGGTTAAATTTTGAAGGCAGTGTAAATGTGTCCTTCACTGCCTTCCTTAATCCACAATTCTGCACGTTCCATTTCTGACAGCTGAGATAAAAAAATGTAAAGATGGCACCTCGAAGCGCCACTTCGATGTTAATTAGTGTGTAAATGTATGTTTTTGACTAACGCTTTCCACGTTTAATAAGTTAGTATGTAGTAAGCAAATATTGCCTTGGTTATCAACAAAGCGCTCTCTATTTTGTTGTATGATTAAACAATTATGCTGTTTTAAAAGTGTGTCTGAAATTCATTCTGCCAAAAGTGACAAACCCAGAGCTTTGAATGTTTATATCCTCTAAATGTGAATTTTGTCACTGTTTTGTAGCTAATTAATTTTTAGATAACCTTAAGACTAACATATTGATTTAACTTGGTCTTCAAAATGCATTTGTTGCCGCAATAGAGTAAAATAAATCCTGGCAAATGTTTTGAGCACTCAGGAATAAAATTGTCCATATTTGGCATTATTTTTATTTAAAGGTTATGTAAATTTTCTATTACAAAAGAGGACACCTGAATTCAAATGAAAGATGGTGTCTCGAAGTGCCACTTCTTTTCTACTACATACTAACTTATCAAAAGTGAACGCTTTGCACTTTTGATAGGTTAGTATGTAGTAGGGCTGCACAATGTGTGGTTTGCGATCATTCGCAAGAGTCACATCGCAGGATATTCAATGTTGAGTTTGTATTATAATTCATCAATTGCATGTGTTTTTGATGCCTGTGATTGTATAATGGCCGTAAAAGCATTCAGGGATCAGAAATTTTACCATTTGTGACTTTAACAACAATTAATTTTATTAAATTATTATTTTTATTATTCAGTTATTGTACTTGAATACTGTTAGACTCGGGAAAACGATAAAACACTTTTTTCAATTGTATCTTTTCCTTGATTGCATTTATAGATTGTTACGCATGAAAATATGCAAATACTGAAATGCACTGCAAATAGCACAGACCACATAGAAAATGTGTCAGGGGGCCCAAAAAGTTTATAGAACTTTTTAAATTGTTAAGTTATTGTTAGAAGTTTATATTGTTTATTAGATTTTATGGAGATACACTCCCACTGCAGAATCATCCCAATCAAACATTATACATTTTTTCCAAATAGAGATATTAAGTTATTTGGTCAAATTGGATTCATATCAAAATATATAGCAAAATAAAAAAATATCGCAATGCTAGAGTTTTCCAATATCATGCAGCCCTAGTATGTAGTAAGCAAATATTGCCTTGGTTATCACCAAAGCTTTCTCTGTATAGACCATTTTAGTATGGCGATATTATTGGTCCATGAACAGTTCCTGCTTGTCGTCAAACTATTTCAGAACTGTAATAAGATGGGATTCAGTCATAACTAATGTTAACACAGCTGTCATAAAACAATTATCAATATGTGGAGCTTTCTGGATTCTTAGAAGCTGCAGAAATGAAAAATCTAAAACAGGAAATACATTAGGACCATTGTTATTGTTCACATCCCTCAAAATGGTGTACTGTTGTACATGTTTAAACAATTGTGCAGTTTTAGAAACGTTTCTATTACAAAAGAGAAAATCTGAATGTACTGAAAAAAACCTTACCATCCTAAACCTTTGAACGTTGGTGTAACAAAGAAATATTCTAGGTCAAATATCAATTAGCTCTGTTTTGGCATTTTTTAAGGCCCTATCTTAATAAATAACCCAAAATACCTCCACCGTAGCCACCACGTCTCATTCTCTCAAAGGAGACTCCTCTGCCCATGCTGTTGTATCCTCTGCCGCCCCCTGGCCTGTCATAGGGGCTCGGTCTCTGCATGCCCATGACCTTCCGCTGGGGTTCGTAATGTGTGCGTACTTCCGCACGGCTGCTCTTGAAGATCTCTATATACCTGTAGACATAAAGCAAGAGTAATGGCACCAGGATCTACTGGCAAGAGACAGGAGCATTCCTGCGTGCAGCATAAATAAGGGCTGTCTGAAAACAGCTCTAAATGAACAAACGCCCTTTAGAATGACTTTGGGATGACACCAATTAACAATCAGGCTCTCCATTATGTGACTTTAGCAACAGTTTTCCCAAATATAAACACAGAGAGAGACAGAAAAGAAAGAACCCTTATACATTCAGTTTCATTCAACCCTTCATTACAAAGAACTTTTCTTATGGTCACCCAAAGGCAAATCTGTTACTGTGGTCTGGTTTACTGGACCATCACGCATTCGTTCTCTTCTAGCGAAGTACTTCAGACTGTTAGGGCTTACTTTGTGTTACCTGTTTAACTGGGTCCTCATGATCTGAAGTCTTCAAATGGTATAAATGACAGATTCCTGAGCCATTTAAGTTAGTGCTGAGTGGCCATGTGATCAATTATAGAGGGAGAGCTGAAGTCAATCTCTAAAGCTCAGATATTGGCGTATTGGGGATAAGGCTGTGCGATGTTTTAAAAAAAATGCTATTTTTAATGATGATTATAAAACAATATTTTGGTGAGTGTGTTTAGGCCAGTCATAGATCAATTAAAATAACACTAAAACCACCAGTAGGTGGCTGCAAGTCCCTTTCTTAATGAGTTATTCATATCATTCATTCAAGTAATTCATCCAAGAGTGCTGATTCATTTAGAAATTAATCAAGAACATCTTAATGAATTGATAACTGAATCATTGTACTATCAGCGCATTACTCTGAAATGAACAAACACTCTGCTCTGGCTTTGTTTGGAACCGTTTATAGTGGTGAAACAGGAAAAACACTGAATATTGAGCCTAAAATATAACTCGCTCAATATCAACTTGTTTATTGAATTGTTGCATGACATCTTACATTTGTGATCTAACTCATGCACTGATATTCTGGAAAAACACAGGCATGTTTGCTTGTGTCAAATTACCTGCCTATGTAATATCTTATAACAACATTTTTGCTTTCATAACTTGAATTATATGGGCCACTCTAACAGCTTTTTATTAGGCTTCTTCACACAGTGAATGCTTCTGCAGTCTTAAAACCTTTTCGTCATTTTTTGTAAAGGAAGGTTAATAATTGATAGTCAATTTTACATTTATTTAAAGAATTATTATATTTTTGAGGTGATATTGTAGTTGATGATAAAAAGTGCACACCCTTAATAGAAAACTGGTCATATTTACTGTTGTTTGTGAAATGACATGAGTGAAATCCAGTCATATCAAAACAAATTCATGCAAGGAATTCTGTGAGACCAAAATATTTTGTTCACAGGTTTGAGTTTTCTATAAATTTGCTATGCTGACCAACACAAAGTGAATTCTATGTGAGCAGTGATTTATGCTACAGTACTTACAATATCAATAAAGACTTTTTTTGACTGCTAATGTGACCACATGTGGATGTAGTTCATATTTCTGTCCTTTGCAATCTAACCATTATAACCAGGGCTTGACATTAACATTTATTTTACCTTTAAAATCTATTTTCATTAAATGACATTGCATTTTATTAACGTCTACCCATACCTTAAACATACCCTCACAGTAAATATAAAAACAGTCAATTATAACAAGAATTATTTAAATTATTTATTAAATTATCCATTAAATTATATTCCATCAATGTCTACCCCAACCCTCACAGTAATGTAAAACTATTAATTATTGTTGTACAGTCACAAAAAGTATGCTATACGGATGTGAATATCCGCAGCTGTATCCCATCTAGACTTTACCACTAACAATTGAGCAACATCACACACAACACAAAAAAAGTCAAATGAATGAGGAGTTATGTTGGGTTCACACCAAGCGCAGAGCATCCCGTCAAGGTATTCATTTCAGTTTAGTCGAGGGCAGATTTTCTCCTCAAACTAATTTTTCGCTTAAATTCAATTATTCTCGCGTTTGCATTGACTTTATATGCAGTTTACTCTGTGAATACTTAATTTCACGTTTGATGTGAACAGCAAAAAAGGAATGAATCTGATTATGAAAGCTGTATAATGACTCTCCTTTACACGCACGCACGCACGCACGCACGCACGCACGCACGCACGCACGCACGCACACACACGCACACACACACACACACACACACACACACACACACACACACACGCACATTCTTGTGACACACATACCCACATAAAAAGTGAATTTGCTTTTATGAGTTTTGTGAACTGTCATAAATTACCCAAATAGTTTTTTTCCTCTTTGCATTTAAGTGCAGTACCACAGTATTTACTGGTTTTGTTATTAAGCATTATAACAATAAATGGTTAACAGTTTAAAAATAATTAAATAAATGTGTCTTTTGTGCCGCATATTTTGTATTTATTTAAAGTTACTGTCTGCTCTCATCATGACAAGATTCACAGCATTCTCAGCCAGTGACGTCGCGTTCTAAACATTCATAAAGTTCTCCCTAATTCTCTCTGTGTTGCTGTTGTACTTGACCAAGGTGAGTTCAATACCGACGGTACGAGTGGAGCCACACCAATTTCTTAAGTGCGCTTCGTGAAGCTTCACCCGGGCCCGTCTGTGTGCAGTTCCTCGTGGTTTGTGTACGTAAACGCAACATCACAAGGAATATTATGTGTCTTTTGCTCAAAATGTGCCGCTGAGCAACATTCCGGGTATCCGGCACAGACTGGTGCCCATTTAGCTTGTGCACTCCCTGAGGCAGGGTGGCCCGTGTACGTTTGGTAGGGTGCTACACAGGGTTCTGAGGACCCTCAGGGAAACACGGGACACTCATCGTCTATTTTAAAATATAGTTTTAAACTTTAGTTTACTATAGTTTAAAATAGAAAATATGGTCTGTAATGTTTTAACTGTATGTCTGTTGTAATTGTTGTAATCTTTTGCTTTGTTTTTCTCAAGTTGTTGAGTTTTATTTCAACGGCGTGTTGCACTGCGGTCAAGCCAGCCTCGCTTCAGAACAACACAGTCAAGACAACCGTGATTTATATTTATGAGCGTGCATATGTTTATGTTAGTTTTCAGGTCAAATACAATAAAGTAAACTCTTTCTATACACCTGAATTGTGTTTTTATTTGTCATATAGCCTACTGCAGTAGCCTACATTTTGCACTATTTCGAAATCACGCTGGTTTTGACTAAGTAACACATATCGACATCTTAAGGCTGGTTTATACTTCTGCATCGAGTGATCGGCGAGACCCATGGGGCATGCCTTGCCGTGCATTTACACTTCTGCGTGCTGTTTGTGTTGCTCTGCAATAACACTTCTGAACCGCTAGCTAGCAGTGAGGTTTTTATGTTACTCCGTGTCGAGTTTCTTCGCTAGTGTTTTGTTTTTTCTGAATGCTACCTTAATGTAGAAGTAGCTCAAACTCGCACATTTTGAGGCGGGAACCAGCGGACGTGCAACAACTTTAATCATAAGGTAAACACAAAACAAAACTTTCCATCTGGAGCTCCTTCACGGGACTCCACACTTGTAAACACTCGCTTCATCGGGCTCGCGATTCTCTCACTTCCGCCCACACTCGTCAGGGCTACGAAGCCGACCAATCACAGAGCTTGCGCTATGCGTCCTTTTTTGAGAGGTGCGCGTCAGCATCACCGGCGAGGGCTATGCGACCACGCGCAGGCTGCGCCCGAGCATACGCCTGCGCTTGACGCAGAAGTATAAATCAGCCTTTATAAAGTTTTGAATAATATAATAACATTTATATACTTGTGTTTGTCATGATGACAATGATCATTATTTAAAAAAATGGTAATTATTATAAATCAAGCAATTCGACAGCCTATATATCTGTGTTTAACATGCATTTTACATTAATATAAAACAATACAATAATGTTTATGACAGTCTATATTATTATACTGCTGTTTGTTTAAACTATGTATTTTACATTTTAAAATAAGACATGTCACCTTATCAATAATAATTATGTTTGTTTTTAATAAACTTCAGTATATGCAAAGAAGTTCAAACTACAATAATACTTGTAAATACATTTTAAAAATAGTCAACGTTAAAAAAAATAAATAATTAAATAGTTTAAAACATTTGATGCAGATCGAAAACGTTTATCAAAGATGGCCTAAGAAAAGAATGGGTATTTTTTGGTTTTTATGTCAAATTGATGAAAGGTTTTGATCCGCTTCCACGTGTATCATAATTTGGGTGGTCAGAGTGTTTTTTTAATGACCTAAATCAAGTAAAATGTCTTTAAATCAAGTACTTTTAGCATGCTAAAGTCAAATTTAAGCCTATAAAATATATTTTCCCAACAACTTAAATTTGGCTAGTGAAAATGCCAAGTGGCTAGTAACTTTGCAAAGTTAATGTCAAGCTCTGATTATAACCAAATAAAATAACAGTTAAGCGTGAAAACTCCACCAAACTCTCAAAATGTGTCCAAGTTCACATATCTACTATGCTTTTCCCTCTCTAAACCTTTATAGCGCAGCTCACTCAGCACTAATAATGGATAATCTTTGAGGCTACTGGTCTGCCATCGAATGGTCGGTGGTAATGTCTTGCCATTTCTGCAGTGGATGATTTAGTGAGGTGAACACCATAAGAAAAGCAACGTATCCAGGCAACCAACCAGCCATCCCCACCTGTGCCCTATTCTTTCCTTGTGTTTCTTTAGAGCCTTTTCGGCTATATCCTGTGAAGCAAACTGCACGAAGGCCTCCCCCGTACTCCTCCCCTGGAAGTCCACCGGCAATGTTATCCCATTTGGCACGATTTCCAACCCTTCAACCCAAGGACAGATAACCCCAGTGGGGGACAAATTAAGTCACAAGCCCATTTAAAAAGACTTTATATTACTCTATGGGTTTGTTTTAATTTCAACTGAGAAATGATACTACATAAACATACCAATACACTTGAAGCTTTGCTGGAACAAATTACAGATAACAAGACAAATAAAACAGGGTCACTTAAATCAAATGGTTACTGTGAGAGTCTCAAATCACTCGTCTGTTTGTTTATTAAGTCCCAAACATGGCTAAATTGTTGCACATTTGTTTTTTATGACATAAAAATAGTGAAAAGACTAAGGTTATTAAATTTTATGTATATTATTTTATTTTAAAAAATGTAGGACCCTATGATTTCTGTGACAGAAAGTGCAGAAAACGTCACCGGTTTTGGA